>JAZHYW010059804.1:0-98011 GCA_037355805.1 Ixodes ricinus | reverse complement strand
CATGTATTGCTTTCTACTAGGGCGTGTATCTCTACAACTTGCTAGTGGAACGTTCCGCCAGCAATGCTTTAGATTGCTGGTAGATGGTGGAGCGGGTATTAGAGAGTTTTAATAGATTGTTTTGTTGAGTTTGATAGCGATAACCGATACTCCGCCACCACTTTTGCGCATGAATTTTATCGTGTTCGGAGGGTATCAAGGAGGTATCGGAACGATACACCGAAACTCTCTATTGCCGCGAATAGTAAGCGCGACGACGAAAAACACTGATGGGGAAGATACCAGGTACCAAGCCAACACGAAGAAAAACGGCGATGGGCTCTGGAGGCGCCAGGCGCTCCAACATCCAGGTAGACGAGTCGGTCTTCATGCATGAGCCTTCCTGGTGCAAACTTCAAGCTCTTCGAACATTCCCACGTCACCAAAGCAGCCGTGTCTTGAATACTACATGTTTTATCTTGGCAACTATACTCGTTTTCACCTCAAAAAGCGTAGTATAAAAAGTACAGGCTTCTTGCGAAGCATTACTAATTTCCCTCTTTATTTTGAGAATTGAGATATATGTAGGCGCATTTTAGATGAGACGCATGTTATCTTACCAAGACGTACACGTTCCAAACGCTAAAAGCATCGCTACTGTCTCCAATGACCAAATCTTGTAAGAAACTATTTCGCGCGGCGTATGAATATTGCGCAAAACGTCCTTTTTTCTTGAGGTGAAAACGGGTATAAAACCATGCATCTATGGTGCCTGGAACGCGCCTCCGACTGGTGTTTGTACCGCGGCCAAAAAAGTGGTCCCTCGATTTCCGCCTGATGACGTCATAGAAGCAGTCATGCTGTCGCCGGTCGCGATCCTGGCGGCGTCCCAGCAGTTGTGGTGTATATGGCAGACGCCTGTTCTGCTGCAGGTCGCTCTCCACTGTGACAGTCCACGGAAGCTTCGGCAGCCGGAAGTTGGGACGCCTGGGACGTCATGACGACAGCGACACTGCTTCGCTTGCGCTTTTCTCCAGCATTTCTACGGCCAACCGCCAGAATCGCGACAGTCAACAGCATGACACTCCGGCTATGTGACGTCATTTGTTGCCACTTCGAGACCACTTTTGATGTATGGGCGGGGCAGGGACGCTAAACACACCAGTTGGAGACGCGCTCCAGGCACCCTAAAGCCATCTAGATTGAAAATGTTTTTCGTAGATAGAATTAGCATCCTGGGTTCAAAATCTTCGAAAGTCACACTTGCCATCAAGAGCTCTGGTGAGAACCAAAATCAATCAGAGAAATTTAACTGCTTTGTTGAAAACCGTTCGAGGTATTTTTAATTGAAAAAAAGATGAATTATGGGGGCAGCTGACACGGATATAATTTTGAGGAAATGAACATTAGGCTTCAATCGATTTTGTTTAATAAGTATGAAAATGAAAGCTGAGGGGTCCAAAAAAATGTTTTTGAAGAAATAATTTATGTTTTGACTCGAACTAGGAACAAAGTGAAGGTTCGTTGGACCAAGGTGAAACTTGAGTGGATGATATCTGATTTACGGGTGTCGATGAATGAAGGACGGAAAAATATGTAGCTTGTATTTTATCCTAGTTGACCACTTTCTATTGAGACTAAGGAGAAGGAGGAAAATGTGAAATTAACGCAATAACAAGGGAAAGGGTAATGCTGCACACCGCTTACACTCAAGTCGAAAACCCTCCATGGTTACAGCACTGCACTAGTAAGAAGCAGTAAGTCCTTGTTTGCCTTTATACGTACGTTCCATTATGAGCCTATTGGGGTGCTGCATCTTGCTGCAACGTACCCCGATGGATACTACGAGCCACCGGAGTCGATCCGTAGATCGGAGGCTTCACGTCACCTTCCGGTCGTGCGGAGAGGAGGCGTGAAGCTCTGTGGCACGCGTGGAGCACAAGACTGGCGAAGTCATTGCACGATACTCACAGATAGTAGCTCAAATTTGACCAGAATTAACTGGGGGGCTAGTTGGTTGAACATCTAGAAGGTGGTTTTAAAAAAGCGCAAAGGACTAAGAAGAGAAGGAGGGGACAGGACAGAGCGAAAAAAAAAGCAAATTAGTCGTTAGTTGTTTATACAGCAGGAGTTTAGTCTGCCAGAACATGGCGACATTGTTTCCCACTGTAGATAAGCAATTTAGCCAGTGCGGTACAACCGCTAGCCTGGGGTCTTTAACGTGCACCACGCAGTAGTGATACACGACCGCACGTCGGTACGATGCTCATCCAGATCGAAAAGGGCAGGGGTGGGGATTGAACCCTGGATCCCTGGGTTCTGCAGCGCGAGCTTTCGCTCCACGTGCTCCGAGCTGGTGTGCGCTGACCCACTCGGCCACCGATCCCCTTTTTTGTTTCAAACAAATTTATTGATTGTTTGGTAGCTTTTTTGAACAAATACAGACAGCCGACATGTCGGCTGTTTTCCTTTTAGACAATGAGCAGCCTGCCCGTTACATCATTATACGCTAACACTTCATACGCACCATTTCTGGAGTCGTCTTTCGATAAAGTCCCACTGCTCCTTCTCCTCTGGAAATCTTTTCGCCGCAACACTGAGAGTCCACCTCAACTTGGCCGCAAAATACCACCATGTTCGCTTGGCTTGAATGTCGCACTCGAGATACGCAGTTCAGGGATCGCCAAATCGCGTGCAGTCCGAGCACCAATGTTTGGCAGAACGTCGTCAATCTTCGAAGGCCATTTCCTCAAGTGCTGAAGCACCCCCTCTGTCAACCGTGGTTGGCCTTGAGGTTCGGCGCCTTTCTTCCAACGCTTGCGGGTCACAAGAGTAAATCTTTGATCAGCCGCAGTCATACGCTCTGTAGTTTTTCCGTTGATCGCTCCCCCTTCCTTTTGACTGGCGCTTCCGCTCCGGTGACTTCTTGATCCGGGTTACCATCTGCCTCGCTGGCCTTTCTGTCTCCTCCCTTCCTTCCGACCAGTTCCGCCTTGACTTGTCCTTCTTGCGAGTTCTCTCCCGTCTTCGGCGACAGCGTCTCTGTCACCATGACTTCTGCGACGCTGCTTGCTGGTGGTGCTGAATTCGCTGCTCCGACGTCATGATGACAATTCAGACGCCTTCCCCGTCGGAGTCCCGGCAATGGTCTCCTCACATTTCATCTTGGTCCATCAAGTTATCGACGTCCTGTGTTTCGGTTGGAGGCTTCGATTTTTGCCGCGTACGTCTGGATGCAGTTGTCCTCCTCATGTCCGTAAGTGCGGCACGTTCTGCACCACGGGGTGCGACACTGCTTGCGCGTGTGTCCTACCTTCTTGCACCGTAAGCACTCAGGTGGGCGGCCTGGAATGGACACAAGCGCTGGCATTCCGAGGATGTTGATTTGATGCGGGATAGCGTGTCCATCTGTGATACCTTCCTTGAGTACCATTGTGACTGTTCGCGTTGCTATCTCCACATTCTCAAAGCCTGGTTGCCTCCACTTCTCGCGCACGATTGATTTCACTTTCCCGTGCGACTCCAACGTCTTTTGCACAGCTTCGTCGGGAACGCAGATGGGAACCCAGTGAACTTTGAATGATTTCTCACTCGCATTCGGATCGGTGACCAGGCAGGTCTTGCCGTTGACGTTGAGCACTGCCGCATGTAGCAGCTTCTCCTTCGCTGCCGCGTTGTGCAGGGTGAGCATCCAAACGTGGTTGTACTGGAAGGCACCGAAGCCGGCCACATCATTCATGTCAACGACGCCCTTCAGAACGCTGCCACGAAAGTCGTCGATGCGATACGGTCTTGCTGATGGGTCACCGTGTAGAAAGACTGGGTTAAAGAATATCGACCTGTTGGCGGCGTAGGCAGGATAACTCCTGGGGAGCCAGAGTTTCCCGGGAAATACCTGTTGATACCCGGCTAGGGTTGCCGTAGAACGCGCTCCGCTGGAGCTCATGATTCCCTGACCGTTCGCCTCGGCGTTCGAAAAAAGAATCCTCGGCCACCGATCCCCTACAGGACAGAGCGCTTACTTACAACTGTCAAATTTAATAGAGCATGTAGAGAACGAGCAAGGTGGAAGTGAAAAAGGAGAATAGAAAGATTAAAATAAACTCACAGCTAGCCACTAAGGCAACATGTTTAGTTTCTAGAAATCGAAATAAAAATTATTTTAACTTCAGTCTAAAGACAAAGCACTTGTCACGTAAAAATTGCTCTATAGAACAAAAAGATAAAGAAAAATAAATAGAAAGAAAAAGGACAGGAAGAGGAAAAAAATATGCAGAAGCAAAAGCCAAAAAGTCTTCAGGTAAAACGACCACTAGAGCGAAGATCTTGTGATACAAGGTCTTCAGAGGAAACACCGCTAGAACTGCAAGCTCTCTTTTTGTGTTAGGCTCACTGACGGTGCATTTATAGCACATTGTCACCACTGGTGTAGGATGACTTGAGCCTCGTACAGTTCCCTAGTATTTTTGTCACGGAACCTCTTTAGAACTTTGGTGTGGTTGAACGTTGGTGAGCATTTGCAGTCTCTGACATGCAGCGCAAGATGTCCCGCATAGGTGCTGATTTTGTAGAGTGCCTTGGTACCGCCTTTACTTGGTGGTACTCTCAGTCATTTTCCGCCATATTACCGAAGTCACGCACCACATCGCCCCGACTGACCTACATATACTTTGCAGCGCAAGGTAAATGGTATTTCGATATTACCACTCCACTTTGACATTCTACATACTTGAGTCGATGTTTTACATTGCACTCCGCCTGTCGATGCTGTTGGCAGTTGATTTAGGGCAGAGCTTTTTTAGTTTGTCCGGTGCTGAAAGCACGACTTGGACTTGGAACTTCGCGGCTGTTCTCTTCAAGTTGTGGGACAAGCGCGTGTATATATGGCGGAACAGTCAGTCGGTGTTTCTTCTGTTTTTCAGTGTCACGTTTTTATTTGAGGTCATCAAGGATTCAGCGACGTCATATATTATCGAACTCGGATATCCCGACGCTTTCAGTCTTTGTACTTGAGCATCGAAGCTTTCCCCCGCTGAGTGTATGCCAAGATTTTTTAAGAACTGTGTTAATGCAATTTTTTACAATTCCTTTTAATAATTTTGGAATGAGCCGAATCATACTGTAAAAGACCTTTTCTTCGATCGAGGAGAATACATCCAGCAGGCGTGGTTGTCAGTGAACACCAGTCTTAGATCTAAAAATTGGAGCATGGAGTTCACTGGTGACTTTGGGTGAACTTGAGACCCTGGCCATTGTCTAAAAAGTTAGTTCGGATGATGTTGAATATTTGCGTCTCATTCTCATCTGGGCGATGTTGAAGGAGAACGAGGTAATCATCAACATATCGAAAAATATGTGACACATGGCTATTGGAAAGGGTACTGGCTATTGCCCGATCCCATTGGGACAAGTAATGTCAAATAGTATAGGTGCCACACAGGAACCTATACGGATACCTTTCTTTTGTAGGAAAGAATTACCTTCTACCTTCTCGTTCTCTAGATGCTCTATTAAATTTGACAGTTGTAAGTATGCGCTCTGTCCTGGGGGAGGGGGGGGGGGAGATCGGCGGCCGAGTCAATAAAGAAAAAAAAAAAAAGGATCGGTGGCCGAGTAGGCTAGCGCACACCAGCTCGGAGCACGTGGAGCGAAAGCTCGCGCTGCAGAACCCAGGGATCCTGGGTTCAATCCCCACCCCTGCCCGTTTCGATCTGGATGAACATCGTACCGGCGTGCGGTCGTGTATCACTACTGCGTGGTGCACGTTAAAGACCCCAGACTAGCGGTTGTACCGCACTGGCTAAATTGCTTATCTACAGTGGGTAACAATGTCGCCATGTTCTGGCAGACTAAACTCCTGCTGTATAAACAACTAACGACTATTTTGTTTGTTTTTTCGCTCTGTCCTGTCCCCTCCTTCTCTTCTTAGTCCTTTGCGCTTTTTAAAACCACCTTCTACAAATTTGACCAGTAGTGTGAACGCTGTTATCAAAAATATATCTAGCTGCTGTGCCAGTAGCAAAGTTTCCATGCGCTCTGCAGCAAGGCAGTTCAGCAGCCCGTACACCGCAGCTAGCACAGCATTTTTTGTCAGGAAAAAAAAACCCGTTCCTGATCACTTACCACGTACTAGAGAAAGTCGTCCAAGTGTGCAAGCACACCGTGGCACATCGGATCATGTGGGCAACGCCCATTCCCACGTAAACGAAATGAACTATATCTGCTGACAACCAGACGGCACATAAGCTGATACCAAGCTGCTTGGACTCCGATTAGCGGTTAAAGATTAGCTCGGTTATAGCCCTGCAGAGCTCGTTTTTAGCGCTGCTCTGAGGTCTTCCCGGAGATTTTTTCCCTCGGGCGATACACAACTCGTGACCGACCCTGGGAACTACGGCACTCAACTAAAAGCTGCCATGCGCCAAATTCGCGCAGTTTCAATCATGACTACAGTAACTGTCACAGACTTATGTACAAAATTTCCAGATATCCACAAACGTCTTCTTTGATGAAGACGTTTGCGGCCGTCTTAAAAGGAGGCCCATATGACGGCCCCTTTTAGGTCATGGGACGACGAGACAAATATTTGGTCCGGGACTTCGACGGTCGACCCACTCGACCTTCCTCTTCTGGCCATAACCGCCAAGATTCATTCACCCGAGCATCCTATTCAAGAAAGATTAGCGCTAACCTACCACTCAACTTCTTGTGCGCCTATGTCACGTCCAGAAGAAATCTTTTTAATTACCACTAAATTATTTATAATCTTAACAATGTCGCCCGACGCCATCTGTTTGGCATTGAAGTTTTTGACAGCAACACGTTCAAGTACTTTTGAAACCAGAAAGGGGGAAATCTTTGCAAGTGCCGTCTTGCCCTCATAGTGTAGGACTCAGGAACTGAGTATTTCAATAATCCGAGAGACATTGCAGAAGTGTCATTTTCAAGATCCGATTAAAAGGTTTTATTTTTTATTTTTCATACACTGCTCACCATAAAGCCCAACACAAAGGTAAGTAGTACTGTGCCACACCAAGAATGACAGGAGAGATTCATTAGTGGATTCTTAGGGAATGCATTGGCATTACCCTTGTGAAACGCCACACACGTCACCCTATGGGAAACGTTAACGCTCACCCCTTCACTTTCCTGTTTTGGCTTTCTTTTGCTTCCTCTGTTCCTCGCTACCCCTTTTTGGCCTCGTTGAGGGGTAAGTGTTAGCGTTTCTCGAAAGGAGAAGTGTGTGGCGTTTACCAAAGGTCATGCTAACGCATTCCCCAAGGATCCACCAATGAATCTTCCTGCATTTTTCTTCTCCCCTTTTCTCCACTCTGACCTGTCAGAGTACGTAGACGCCCTTTGATACGGTCATCCATATCACTCGTGGAAGGAACTGCATTCATTTTACTCGTCGGCAGAGCGGCTACTCGACGGCAGAGCGGCAACTGAGCACGCCCGCATTCCACCACGCCGAGGCGCCTCCTTTACCCTGGCTCCGCGCCTGCGACGCTCCTTCAACGAAAATGAAAACGCTCGTTTTGAGCTCCCCATGATTTGCCACTTATGTATTTGAAGAGTTTAAGTCCGCTCCTTCCACTGGGCCTTAATTCCTTTCTGCCAGATCGTTGCTCCCTCCGTCCTCGTCGGCGTTTAGGCCTAAAATCTTGATGTTGGGTTGGTAATGTATGCGATTGCCGTCAACGGAGAGCTGAATATCGTGCTTTGCTCGGGATCTCTTATTAGTGATGCCAGCAGTGGCGGCTACCAACGTTTCGTTAATTGGAAATGCGACGTTGGTTTGCGAATGAATAAGATAATGTTCGTTTTACTGGATTAACTTCGATTGCATAAAAAGGTCTTTTTCGCATCCGTTTCGTGGCGTGCATCCGGTCGTCGTGTCGACAGAACAATTTCTTGTTTCCAGGCAGGTGTTAAGTTCAAGGTTCAGTTCTCTGAATCGCGCTCGCGAAGCGTCACGTGTTGAGGGTGCATACATTATACATCCTGCCGAGGCTAGACAGACAAGCTGGACTAGCTAACACACCTCGGTTTAAAATTGATTTGTCCTCAAATCAGACGAATGCACAACCCGCAAGGTAGGCCAGAGGTCTGCAATGCGTTGATGGTTCCTGACCTGCAGCGTCCTTCTCGACGTTGATAACTGCTCCACAGCCTCCTTTATCGCGTGTTGGGGCATCGGATGCGTCCTCATCTTCACGTTCGTCGCCTTCGTCTGCGCGACTGAAGAGCGTTCGGTCGACGCAGGTGTCGGATAACTCCGGTGCCGCTGGTGCACGTGGATTGTGTCGGCGGGGTTGCTCGATGTCTGCCTTTCTTTCTGTTTTGTCGTCCCTTTATAGAATGCAGCCTTTCTGATGATCATCGTGTTTGGGGTTGGAAAGGACTCCATGTCGAACTTGCCCTCGAAAAACGGATCCATCGTGTATGCAGGTAAATTACAGTAATTAAATTACTGTAGTTGCATTACTACTCAAATAAGTTCAGAGGGCGGTTTCTCTCGGTGAAGGCGCTGACGATGGGGAGAGGATCTCCTGTCGTGCTCAAAAAGCAGTGGACATGGTTCTCGCTTAAACTCATGCCCTTTTTCGCGCGTTTCTCCTTTGCGCGGACAGTCGCTGCATGGTTTTCGGCTCTGAACAGTCCATGGAGAAGTGACCGGGCCGGTCACAATTAAAAGAGTTGCTCTGCCTCGTGCATTTGAATGGTTTCGGTGATGAGACATTCGTTCGGGGCGCCCGTCGTTTGCTGCGTTGGTGTCACATGTTTGTGCGACATCAACTTTGTGGGTCGCTCACCTGATCGACGCCCGATCGGGACGTGCCTCGCTCGCTCCCCAAGAAGTCACTCACACAGTGTGCGTTTTCAGAACAGTTTACTGAAACTCACGTCGTTGAAGAGCCGCTCGTCGCTGTCGTCCCGATGACCTCCGTGACCGTGTCCCTTGTGAAGTCGGCAGCCAGAAGAGCGCACCCTTTGTCTCCGTTCCCCTTTTAAGGCCTTCCCAAGCCCTTGTCCCGCCGACCGTCCAATCGGGAACCTTGCTGCGAGCCGACCCTCCGACGTCAGCGCTGGGTGAGGGGGCGCTTGCCCCGTTCCTCCCGGAGGGCCCGGACATTCCGCGACAAGACGGCGACGGGAAACCGGAATGTCACGGGGAACGGGAGGAACGCCCGACAGGGCGGCGGCGGGAAGCGGGAAGGTCACGGAGGACACAGGGGAGCCAGGGAGAGGGTCTCCACACCTCCCCTCCCTCAAGGCTCGGACTCCGGGGGACTTGAGTCGGCGGAGGGTGGACGTTCCCCGGCGAGGAACTCCTCCAGCTCCGCCATCACCGTGTCCTCGGCGGGCGGAGGCGGCAACGGGGCGGCGAGGGGTTCGGCCGGGCAGGAGAATGGCGTCAGCGGGGGCGGCAGCTGGTCCGAAGCCGCGGTGGCAGCGGTCGCGGCGGTGGAGGCAGCGGCAGCGGCGGTAGGGGCAGCGGCAGCGGCTGCAGGGGTGGCCCCCTCCTCAGGAAGCTCCCGGGCCGCCGGGGCCAGGAGGTCGGGCCGGTCCCTCTGGAGAAGCCGCAGCGCCGCCTCGACGCACGTAGGGGGGCCCACCGCCCTCAGCAGCTCCTGGTGGCGCGGGCTGGCCTCGTGAGTCTCGCGGTGCACCACCGGCACCCGGCAGAGCCAGCAGGGGTCCTGCAGGTCCGGGGCCAGCTCGAAGGGGGCAGCGTGTGCCCCAGGAAGGGCGGCGGGACCTCGACACCGGGCGTGTCGTGGACCGGTCTCGGCTGGTCCCGCCAACGCTGGCGGGACACGAAATGGAGGTCCCGCTGCCCGTCCCATGTCGTCCAGGTCGCCACGGTGTGGCATGGCCGCCGGCTCCAGGCCCGTCCCCCTGCGGTGACGGTCCCTCTCTGCTCCTGGAAGGAAGTCCCCGTGCAGGGCGAAGAGGCCGGCTCGTGCCTGGTCCTCCCCGCGCAGGCGGGCCCGACCCACTCTGCGGTGTGACAGCGCGGTGGCTCGCGGAATCCGCGGAGCCCGCCTGGCGCTGTCCGGACCCAGCGTCCGACGCCCGATCGTGGGGCCACCTCCATGGTCGCCGACCCCGGGAGTCGGGCCGCCTCGACCCGGGGCGCCCACCCCGGGTACTTGGGGGAGCATTAGCGCCCCCGTTCTGGCCTGGCGGGCCTCCTGGGAGGGGTCGTCCCCGTCCAGCGCCGGCACGTGCTCGGCGTCCGGCGTCGTTCCAGAAAGGCATTCTGTGGGAAGGAAATACAGTTAAAAACACAGAAATGGACTAAACCCTGCGCCGCAGATTGTAGTGACGGCAGAAACTCCTGTTAGAAGTGAACTCGCCGACAGTGTCATGCACCGTCCGGCCACCGCGCTTCATCCGTGCTCCGGACTGCGCCTGCCGTCCGGCCGAGACGGGGCATTCCCCGTCCTCATGAGCCGCTTCTCGTCCATCGCCGTCCTGATCGCGAAGGTAGTACACCTTTAAATCGGTCACGTGAACAGGGCCAGACTCCTCGGTTGCGTCCGGCCGAGTGAGTCTGTACGTAAGCCGCGACACTCGCGTACTTACCTCGTAGGGCCCATCCCACTTCGGGAGCCAGCGATGCTGCGAAACCGCAAGCTGCATTACTCAGTGGGTGCATTCTCCTCAGAACCAGGTCTCCGACATTGTACTCCAGGTGGCGATGGCTCTTGTCGTACTGCGCCGCCTGCTCGATCCTTGCGGCATCAAGGTTTTCTCTAGCGTCGTGCAACGCGCCCGTCAAGCGGCTTTTGAGCCCGGCCGCGTACGTAGAGAGGGGGCGACCCGATACCCCGTCGCTGTTTCTTAACCCGTTCTCCAGTGGAGACGGCAGCTCCTTACCCAGGTTAAGGAACGCTGGTGTAAACCCGGTTGATCGGTTCACTGTCGTCCGAGTGGCGAAACCCATCTCGACGACGTGTTCGTCCCAGTCCCGGTGTCTCTCCGTCAGCGCGATCAGCATGCTCTTCAGGTTGCGATTCACTCTCTCAGTGATATTGGCCTGAGGATGGTACGGTGTCGTCCTCTTGTGCTTAATATTGAGGGCCAAGCAGGAGTCCACGAAGACTTTACTAGTGAAATAACTAGCATTATCGCTGACGAGACACTTGGGCGTTCCGAAACGCAGGAAAGTGTCTAACAACTTTTCCCAGATTCGCTCCGAGACCAGTTTTCTCAAGGGGTACAGCTCCACCCACTTCGAGAAATGGTCAGTGATCACCAAAAGGTACTGATTTCCCCGAGGACTCCTCGGCAGTGGGCCAACGATGTCGCACGCGACTATCTCCCACGGGTAGTGACTCGTCACCGGCTGCATCAACCCCGGAGGTTTCCCGCCTCTCGGTTTTGCCTTCTGGCAAGCTGGACAGCTACGACAGTACCGAAATACGTCCTGCCTCACTCCTGGCCAGGTCGCGACGCGACATAACTTTTGAAAAGTCTTGCTGCCGCTGCCATGACCGGCCAGAGCCGAGTCGTGGAAGTATCTGATAAACTTCCTGCGTAGCTTCCTAGGAATCACCACCCTGAAGGGAGGGTCATTCCCCTCCTCTTCGTCGATCGCGGGGATATAGCGGAGCAATAACCCATCTTCGCCCAGCAGATATGAATCGAACGGCGCGCCGATTCGCCCGTCAGCGTTCCCGGTGTCAACCGCAATTTCCGCAAGTTTTCCCAACACCCGCTGACAAAATCCATCTGCTCCCTGGGCCTCGACAAGCTCTTCCTTGCTTACCACTTCCCCCAAGCCACGATCCTTTGCTCCCTCGTAGCGCGACCCACCGCTGCTACGAACTCCGGCTGCTTCCCCTCCTCCCAGCCGTTCTCTCGCTTTCCCGCGATCGCGGGGGCTTCTCCCCGCGCACGGAGGTATTCTCCCTCCTCTCCCGCGCTCCTCGCCCCCCACCGGTCGCGTCTCCTCCTCCCGACCACCATCCTGGGGCGCCCGAGAGAGCGCGTCCGCAACTTTGTTGCTCGAGCCCTTTCGGTATTCGACAGTGTAGGAGTAGCGCTGCAGGGTCAGAGCCCAGCGAGCCAGCCTTCCCGCTGGCTCCTTCAACCTCTGGATCCATGTTAGCGCGGCGTGATCCGTCTGTATGACAAAAGTCGTACCGTCTAAATAGAGATCGAACTTTTTCAAAGCGAACATGACGGCCAGCCCCTCCTTCTCCGTTACGCTGTAGTTACGCTCGGGCGGTGTAAGCGTTCGGCTCGCGAAAGCCACAGGGCGCAACTGCCCATCGTGCTCCTGTAACAACACCGCTCCGACACCGTAGTCGCTCGCGTCCGTCTGTACGACGAAATGCCGGTTTAGATCTGGTAAATGCAAGCTCGCTGTATCAGCTATTGCCTTCGCGAGAGACGCGAAAGCCGCGTCGTGCTCCCGCCCCCAGATCCACCTTGAGTTTTTCCGCAGCAATTGGTTCAATGGCTGTGCTAGCTCCGCGCATCCCGGAATGAACTGCCGATAAAAACCGACCATCCCTAGAAACCTCTGAAGGCTCTTTACGTCACGCGGCGCTGGATAATTGAGGATGGCCCCCAACTTATCGTCGTTCGGCTTCAACGTACCGTTGTCAACGATAAAGCCTAAGAGATTAACCCTCGAGGCTGCGAGCTGTACCTTATCTGGGTTGATCGTCAACCCAGCCTCCCACATTCTACTCAGAACGATCTCGAGATGAGTTAGGTGCTCTTCGAACGAGTTCGAGAATACTACGACATCGTCCATGTACGCCATGGCAAAGTTAAACTTCGCGTCCCCCAGCACGATGTCCATCAGCCGCTGAAAACTAGACGGCGAATTCGATAATCCGAACGGCAGGCGGGTAAACTCAAACAACCCCTGTGACAAGTGAACGCTGTCTTTTGGACGTCGTCTGGTGCTACCTGGATCTGCAGGAAGCCTCTGCTGCAGTCCAGCGTGGTAAAGACTTTCGCGCTACCCAGCGAATACATGATGGACTCAATAGATGGAAAAGGATACGCGTCCCTTTTGGTCATCTCATTGAGTCGGCGGTAGTCTACGCAAAGACGGGCTGTCCCGTCCTTCTTCGGCGCTAACACTACCGGAAATGCCCACGGGCTTTGCGACGGCCGTACGGCCCCCGTGTCCAACATTTCATCGAGAGCCTTATCTAGGAGAGCTCGCTTGTGCACACTCAGCGGTCTGGGATTACAACCCCACGGCCTAGCGTCTCCCGTGTCTATTTCATGTTGTAAAACATGCGTGACTCCCGGCCTCTCAGTAAACATAGCTGCGTGTCTAGACAAAGCATCCGCTAGCGATCGCCTTTGTTCGGCCGGCCCGTCGAAAGAAGCCACGATCTCTTCGACGTTATGTGGTACGGCCCGCGCAGCTAACACCTGCTCCTGGCGCAGCCTAGCGAGCGAACATTCCGATCCCTTCCCCGAACTAAGTGGGGCTACAAAAGGGATGAGAGGGGTCAGCGGGCTGTAGTGGTACCCGTTATTCTTTAGGTCTAGAATGATCCCCTCTCGGCAAACGAAGTCCTGTCCCAAAATAACTGGGATTGACATGCCCGGCAGGTAAACAAAGCGCTGCCTCCTTCGTTTGCCGTCGAGGCCGAGGTGAAGGCGAACTGCGCATTGCGCCTCGGCCGATCCCGCCGCTAAACGCAACGGAGTTGCAACTTCGCGCATGCAAAGGTTTCTCTTGCGACAGTCCGTGTACACAGAGTCTCCGATGAGAGAGAGGGTTGAGCCGGTGTCGACTAATGCTAGATAATCTTTACCACCGATCTCTACCCGCACGTACGGACCCCTTTCAGGTGTCGAGTCCTGAGCCCGACATGCCGACGGCGCGAACGCTACCCGATCGCTGCCCGCGACTTCCGCCCCGTCGGCGAACTGACCCGGGGCCTCGGCAGCGGCCGGCAACCTTGATTCGGGCAACCCGATTACTGGCGCCGGCCCCGCGCGTTTTCCGGGAATCCGGATTCGGCCGCTGCCCACGTGCATTGCCGCCTGAAGTGCCCAGGCTGATGGCACCTGAAGCACCTGACCTGGCCGCGGTCGTTGCGTGCTGCAGTTGATCTGTCGTTAACGGCACGCGGCGCGCCGCCTCGCCGTGCGCTGTTGTCGCTGCCGCGAGCGTCGTAACGCGTCGCGTCTCCGCGGTAGTCGACCGCGCCGCCCCCCTACGGGGTTGCGCCCCGGCTGAGTTTGCGCTGGCTACCCTGCGCCTTTGTTCGAAGCCGAATGGGTCTAGGGCCCGAGGTGGAATGGCTCCGCCATTCCCGCGATCCGCGACGGCCACGTACGCCGTATGCGACTCGACGTAACCGTCCGCGGCGCGTCCCGTCCACGCGCAACCCGGCTCCAAGGACTCCTCGGCCCTTGGAGGGGCCGATACTGCAGCTCAGCGAGCAAGCCCGCTTGAACCGTGCGCGCCTCTCTCGCCAGTGCTTCGAGGTCTGCGAAATCGCGTCCTCGAAGATACGCCTTAAATCTGGGGTGGCACTGGCGGATCGCCCTCGCTACTTTCTCCGCGTTAGGCGCGGAGGGTTCGGCCCGCGAGTAGAGCTCCTGGAGTGCACGGACGTACTCCACGAGGCTCTCATCCGGGTGCTGAGTGCGGCTCGCCAGCTCGTCGCGAATCCGCATCTCGTAGTCGGGAGGAAGGAATTCCTCCCGAAACCGCGCCCGGAAGTCCGCCATTGATTGGAACGGCGTTTGCAGCCGTCTCCAACGCGCGGCGTCGCCCGTCAGTGCAATCGGCACGATCTGCAGCAGGGCTGTTACGTCCGATGCCCCCAAAGCGGTTACGTACGCGTCTAAATCCTGCAGGAAATCGTGCACCGATTTCCCGTCGGAGTACCCCGAGTACGTCGGCGTAGGCACGTTCAACCGCGGGCGGGGTATCGGCAAAGGCGCGGCACTCGCGACGCTTGGGGCTGTCCCCATCTGCCGCGACATCGCGTCCATCATCCGCGTCATCGCGCGCATCAGCTCACCGGCGTCTAGCACGCCTTCCGTCGCTGGTGAAGCTGGGGGCGAAGTCCCAGTCTCCGGGGGCGCGCGTGAGCCCGAGTCTCCGCTAATCGGAGCAGCCTCCGCGCTATCACGCCCAGGCTCGTCCTCCGACGAACCGTCCTTACTCGCGCCGGTGGTCGACCTGGTGTCGACCATTGTCACTTTCTACCAACTCGAACACAATTCGCCAAATCAGAGCACGCTACCCTCCAAAATCCGCGAAACGCAAGGTGCGTGACCCCTCAGGGAGAAGCGAAAGCAACGGCCAACCGATCGGGCCCCACGTGGGCGCCAAATTATGTGGGTCGTCTACCTCAATCGACGCCCGATCGGGTCGTGCCTCGCTCGCTCCCCAAGAAGTCACTCACACAGTGTGCGTTTTCAGAACAGTTTACTGTGACTCACGTCGTTGAAGAGCCGCTCGTCGCTGTCGTCCCGATGACCTCCGTGACCTGTCCCTTGTGAGGTCGGCAGCCAGAGAGAGCACCCTTTGTCTCCGTTCCCCTTTTAAGGCCTTCCCAAGCCCTTGTCCCGCCGACCGTCCAATCGGGAACCTTGCTGCGAGCCGACCCTCCGACGTCAGCGCTGGGTGAGGGGGCGCTTGCCCCGTTCCTCCCGGAGGGCTCGGACATTCCGCGACAAGACGGCGACGGGAAACCGGAAGGTCACGGGGAACGGAGGAACGCCCGACAGGGCGGCGGCGGGAAGCGGGAAGGTCACGGAGGAACGGGGTGCTAGGGAGAGGGGTCTCCACAGCACTTTTATCTGCAGCAACCGGCGCCGCCCCAGAGAAAAGAAACAACTACGCAAACTAAGGCACTTGCGTGGTCGCGTCTTTTCACTGGGCCCGGCGGGGGTCCAAGAAGTCGTCGCGCGGTCCGTCAGCTCGAGGGACCGACCTGCACCCTTCGGCTTCCCTGAGGATTGGCCCGCTACTCCTCGCTGCATTCCGTGCTGGGATTAAGGAGGTCCGTTCGCTGTCTCCTAGCTTCACAGGGAGCTTGCTTGTGCATGGCATTCTTCGCGTAGCTACACCGCACAATATGCTCTCGTTGCGGCGGAGCTGTCGACGTTGTTGGTACTCAAAGAATTGTTTTAGTCCCATTTTTCGTTGAAAGCGTTCCTTGATGGCATCCTTCCATACTTCTCAGTTGTCGATCCGCGGAACCGTATGACTTGCTGCAGCCTCACGCGGCACCGTGAAGTCGGGTGACGGCGTTGATGCAGCGTGAGGTTTGGTGTGTAATTTTTGAGGGGAGCCACCCGTTCGATTTCTCGAAGCATCATCAGCGACGTTTTCGTACGTGGGAATCGTTTGAACGTGGGAATCGCATGCGAAGTGTCGCCAGCAGAGTGAACGTGGAGGGGCCTTGTGGACTGTCTTGGGTCTCGGCGAGTTGTTGTTGCGTTTGGTTGATGACCGACAGCAAATCAACTGTTGTTGCGTTGCCGCTCACTCGCGTTGCCGCTCACCTGCGTTGCCACTTACCTGCGTTGTCGTGCCGAGTGCAGAGGCATCCGTCGCAGTTACCTTTAGTTCTGATCTGTTTCCGTCCGTCACGTTTACGCCATTTTCTCGCTCTTGTGTGGGAGGTGCGTTAGGGAAGTCCAGAATTAACTGCTGAAGTTGAATTTTTATGTCTTGTGTCTCCTGGACGCCTGGTGTCCTGGTTGGTGACTTTCGTTCCGTTGTTGGAATCCGTGATCAAGACGTGGTCACCGGTTTCTTTGGAATCTGGGGATCCTGTCGGCTGCGCCATGTCAGCTGCGACTGACGTCTCGTTAATTGGAAATGCGACGTTGGTTTGTTAAAGAATAAAATAACGTTTATTTTACTGGATCAACTTTGATTACATGAAGAGGTCTCTTTCGCATCCGTTTTGTTGCGTGCTTCCGGTGGTTGTGTAGACGGAACGATCTCTCGTTTCCAGGCAGGTAGGTGCTAAGGGCAAGGTCTAGGTTCTCTCAAATCGTGCTTGCGAAGCGTCAAGTGTTGAGGACAGACAAGCCTCGGCAGGATGCGTAATATACATTACACATCTTGCCGAGACTAGAGAAACAAACTGGGCTAGATAAACGTGTTGAGGGTATACATTACACATCCTGCCGAGGCTACACGCCAAAGCTGGGCTAGCTAACTGTGATAATCATATACGCCGTCTTTTCTGAGGAGATTTGAAATCCAGCGTATCATGTGAATTTTTCCTGTTACGTTCAAAGCACGTTGAAGTCTAGCCTGTTTTTCTGAGACAGTTCGTTTAACAGTCCACAAGCTAATATCGTCAGCATGTGACCATGCTCATACTTATCCCCTCGAAACGACATCAGATGTAAATGTCGGAAGTGCTTAGCATTTTTTATCAAAATGTTCGAGGACTGCGCACAAAGGCTGATGAGTTTATGTCTAATCTTATTACTGCCGACCTTGACGTTATTTGTTTATCGGAAACGTGGCTCTGCGATGGCATTCCGAATTCGAATTACTTCACACCTAACTACAATGTCTACCGCCGCGACAGAGACTACATAAGCACGGGGCAAAAGCTAGGTGGTGGCGTATTGATTGCGCTTCACTCGTCCCTTGAGTCACATCGAAGGTTCGACCTAGAATCGTATTCTGAATGCGTATGGGTAGAAATTAAAACTGCCGATGGCTTTAATTATCTTATTGGAAACTACTATTTTCCACCACTATGCGATCCTTCAATTTTTATCAAACATCTTGAAACGCTGGAACAACAAGTAAACTTCGATAGGTACAGAGTTCAAATGTACGGGGATTTTAACCTTCCGGAAATAGATTGGTCATTGGACGTTATAAACGGTGGCAACTTAATCACGTCAAATAAGGCAGCTGGGTTGTTATCTTTTATTCATTTTTGTGGCCTTAATCAGCTTAACAGCTTCGAAAACTCCGCTGGCAATGTTCTTGACTTAGTGTTATCAAATATTCCAATCGAATCAATCAGTACTGCTTTGATCCCTCTAGTACAAATGGATGTATATCATCCACCTCTCAATGTTCAAATACGGCTGCCAAGAAAGTTGCAAGCATTGAACAGACCCTCCGCCTACTGTTACCGCAAAGGAGATTATTTGGGAATGTATAAATACCTTCATAATTATAACTGGAGCGCTGTTCTTGCAATGGATGACACCAATCTCGCAACAGAAACGTTTACGTCAGTTGTGCAAGACGCGATTAGCATTTTTGTTCCAAAACGCAATTCTCAGGTTTCCAATTACCCGGATTGGTTTTCCAATGATTTAAAAATGTACCTTAAGAAAAAAGATCATTTTCATAGAATTTTCAAAAAAAACAGGCTCTAACTTCTGGTACACTCAATTTAGTATCTATCGTTCTCTCGTCAAAAAATTGTACTCGCGCGATAAACAGTTACATCTTGATGATGTCGAGCGCAGTCTGAACCGCCACCCCGAAATTTTCTGGAAGTTTGCAAAGCAGCACACTCGTAACAATGCACATGAAATTTCACTGCGGGATTGTTCTACTGGAAACACTAAGTATTTTTCGTCCCCACCAGAGGTGGCAGACCGTTTTGCAGACTATTTTAGTCAATGCTACACAGTTGGTCAGCCATCTATTCAGCCTATTGACATGAAAGTAAACTGCCAGGATGTTTTATCGGGCTTCAGAGTAGATACGGATGAAATTGAGGAAGGTATCAGAAACCTTAAACCGAAGTTATCTACTGGAGTAGATTGTATTCCGAGCTTTATAATCAAAGGTTGTGGTGACTTGTTCGCACCGATTTTAAAACACATTTTCAACTTGTCACTTCGCTCTGGCTTGTTCCCATCGTTATGGAAGAAAGCGGTTGTCGTGCCAATATTAAAGGGGGCGATTCATCGGTTGTCAGTAATTATCGGCCTGTTTCTTTATTGTGCGGGTTTTCTAAGGTGTTTGAGAAAGTTATTCATAAACGAATAACTCATTACTTTCATCAAAAATTAACGACTTCGTAGCACGGGTTCATTACGGGACGGTCAGTTGAAACCAACTTGTGCTCCTTTTTACATTTTGCTGCACCAACCATTACGAACAGGGGACAGGTAGATGCTATTTATTTTGATATGTCTAAAGCATTCGATAAAGTTGATCATGAGTTATTGCTCCACAAATTATCGTTATACGGTTGTTGTTCTGAACTACTTCGCTGGTTTCAAAGCTACTTGTCATGTCGTACAAATCATGTTCGAATTTCTAGTGTCCCTTCTAAACTATTTTACTCAACTTCCGGTGTCCCCAGGGGTCTATTCTGGGGCCTCTTCTATTTCTGATATTTGTTAATGATATAGCCTCATGTGTAAAAAAAGCTGAGCTCCTACTCTTTGCGGATGATATTAAGATTTTTATGCGCGTTGCTACTCCTCTTGATTGTAATGCTCTTCAGCACGAAGTGAATAACATACTGCAATGGTCTTTGGCGAATAATTTGCTCCTAAATCCTACCAAAACTAAAGTTCTTTCTTTGAGCAGACGACACACTGTTATTCATTTTACTTACTCTTTGGGAGGAACTCCAATCGAACGCGTGACTGTGATGAAAGATCTTGGTGTGTGCCTTGATAGCGCGTTGTCATTCAACGCTCATGTTTCTTTTATTGTTGGCCGTGCGATGAAAACTCTTGGTATCATATCTCGTATAACTAAAAAGTTCAGACGCCCTGCTTGTATGATTCGTTTATTTTGTGCTTTAGTTCGTTCACGACTTGAATTTGCATCTGTTGTTTGGAATTCTCTAACAAGTACACAGTCTTTAAGTATTGAATCTGTGCAAAAAAGAATGATACGCATTTTGTATGATAGACACTTTCAGCGTCGCTTTTATTATGATTATGAATTTCTTCTTAAGAGCGTTTTACTTACAACTTTGTCAAATAGAAGATTAGAGCGTGATCTGACTTTTTTGCACAGGGTGGTAAATGGTTGGACTGATGCTAATCAACTTCTGAATTCTGTCGATTTTCATGTTCCTTGTCGCGTTACCAGAAATTTAAATGTCTTTTATATTCAGTTCATGTCTAAACTCTCACCACTGTCCCGTATGCAACTTTCATTTAATACAATCGCATCCTCTACTTTGGACATCTTCACAGATCTCCCAGTTTTTCGCCGGAACTTGGCAAGTCTAGTTGAAAGTTGAAACTCTATTACATTTTGTGTGAAGTGTGCGACCTATTTGTAGTTATGCTAATTTGTACATTGAAGCTGTGCGTGTGCTGTGTTTCTTCTTTTTGTCTTGTGTGCGCCAATGTGAAGACCCGCGTGGTAGTTTTTGGGCACATTAAATAAACAAATTATTACTATTATTATTATTATTATTATTATTATTATTATTATTAATATTATTATTATTATTATTATTATTATTATTATTATTATTATTATTATTATATATAGTGAATCCTAGATCTTCAATCTCTTCGAGCTTGAAGGCCAGGCCTGCCTACGCCATGTTAAATAAAGTAGGGGATGTAATTGCTTCCTGGGGAACTCCCACATTGTTAGGCGTGAGTTTTCCTTTGGCGTTACCGATGATTACTTGAAACCGTCTTTCTTTGAGGAATGAATTGATGAAATTTTGAATGCGCCCTCGTATACATCTTCTTTCAGCTGCGCGGATGATTATGGCGCGTGGTAACGTGTCGAATGCTTTATTTATGTCGATGGCGACCATCGTTCAGGGACATGCGTTTGGGGATTCGCGGTCATCTCTCTTTCAATAAGTGCCAAGCTGTCCTGGGTCGAGAGATCGGGACGAAACCCTGTTTGCATCGGGTGAAGTTTCCTTTGTGTTTCGAGGATCCAGGTGATTCGGGCCAAGACCATTCTTTCCATTACCTTGCAGGAGTTAGACGTGAGAGAGACAGGGCGGAGATTTCCAATCTGTGATGAAGTCTGTCCTGGTTTTGGGATCGGAAGGACATGTGATATCTTCTATTCTGTGGGGATGTTGTTCTTCCCAGATGCGGTTGATCCAGCCTAGGAGGTCGGTGGTTTCTTTTTCTGAGGGGTTGCGAAGCGCCGCAACAGTAACCGGATCTGGCCCCGGTGCAGTGTTGCTCTTGACTGTGGCGAGAGTAGCCTGGAGTTCCCCCATGGCGAATGGGAGATCCTCGTCCGTCGGTTCCTCGATCTTGCTAGGCTCGTGGCAGTCCGCTGGCGGTGACGTTGTTGGTTAAGGTAAGAAGGTTTGACCTGCAAGTTCTGCTACCTCTTCTTCCGAGACGCCTAGAACAAGTGCTAGATTGCTGCCTATACAGCTGCAGGTTTTACCCGCCATTTCTTTGTAGGTTCACCGTTATTGTTTTAGACTAGTTTTCTTGTTGAATGAGTCGCGGTAAACTTCCACCTCTGTCTCCTTAGTTCCAGTCTGTAACGTCTGGCCTTTGGCTGTAGCTAGGTTGAGATTGACTCGTAGTGGCTTTTCGTGCTTTTTGCGGTAACGTTGCAGGGCATGAAGCCGGCTTGGCCATAGGTTTAAAGGGCCCCTGAAAAGAAAAAAAAGTGTTTTTTAACAGTCTGCATGGTCACACGTGTGTCAAAAAATCAATTTTACGCGAAAAAAGTTTTTTTTCATAGCAATGTTGACGGCGCGAGGCGCGATGTAGTCGGTATAGTCACGTTCTTTCCACTTGTTTTCTCTCTTGGCATTTTGGGCGCGTGGAGGAGAGGTGGATCGGCTTCGTTTTCACGTTGAGGTGGATAGAGCGAATGACCATCTCGTTGATGTCGAAAGAGTGAATGACCATTTCGTAACGTGAAGGACTTCGCGCGCAGAATTTCAAATAAATCTCTCGCCTTCAATATTGCACTAAAAAACGTTTTTTGCGCATAAAATTTATTTTTTGACATGTGTGTCCCAACCAGACTGTTACAAAACAAATTTTTCTTTTCAGTGGTCCTTTAGGAGATGGAGGTCTGGGGGGATCATCTTTAATGTTGTAAGTTTCCCTGGCTTAGCTGAGTTATGTCTGGATCTTGTGGTTTAGGTTCAGGTCGGTTAGGGCATGGCGTTCCGAAAGTTGTCCATTTAATGAAGTGGGTCTTCCTGCGTGGTGTTGTTTGGATATGCAGGTGGATATGAATTGGGAGATGGTCGCTGCCCATGGGTTCGTGTGTGGTGCGCCAGGACGTTCGGACTTCTTTGGAAGCCCATGTTAGGTGAGGTGACGTATCGGCTTGCGCAGAATTGGGATATCCTTGTGGGTGTATCTTTGTTGTCAAGCAGTATGAGGTTGTGCCTCATGCACGTCTGCTTCAGGGATTTTCCTCGTCAGTTGTTTGTTTTATATCCTCAAACCAAATGCCTGACGTTGAAATCGCCCCCCACAATCGTTGGTGCTTTTCTGTGAATAGTCTGTTGATCCACTTGCAGTCTTCGTCTTCCGTAGTTTTGGGTCGGATATAGATATTGAAGACATTCAGGGTTTTGCTGCAGATCTTTGTTTAGATGCCTACCACTTCTCTGTTGTCGTCGCTGAATATGGATGTGTCGACTTGAGCTTGGGATAAGCCTTCGCTGACAAGGGTTGCAGCGATACCGTAGGAATGGGGCGCATTTCCTTTGTAAATTGTTATGGTAGGTGTTGTGAAAGTGTTGTAGCCCGGAAGTTTGATGTTCTGACAGTGCGCCTCTTGCAGGAGTATGATTGCCGGTTTTTCCTTCTTTCGTCTTCGAGTCGAAGCATAAAGGGCCCATGAAACGAACTTTGGGCTGAGATAAATGAATTTAGATTGGGATTTTACTAATAGCATATTGTTTAGTGAGCCAAAGGAAAGAAGGCAGAAAGTCAGAGGCCTGACTTTGAGTACAAAATTTGAGAAAACAACAGACTATTTCGTACCTCCTTTCCTTCGAAAGCTTTCTGTCGTTTCACTGTGATACCTCCGTGGTACCCAAAGCGCGTCACCTGGCCCAAACCGCGCGTCACACGACACCGGACCTCACTTATTCCCTTCACCGTATCTAAGCTGACAGTGTGTGGTGTGAAGCTATGCGCTCTGCCGGACCAATCAGCCACCTCCCTTTCATCACCTCCACGTGGATATGCGCGAGGAAGCTTGATTTGGTGGCAAAAGTGTGGCTGGTCCAACGAGCACGTAGCTTCCACAGCACTGTCAGCTTCGGGGTGAACGAGTGGGGAAAGCAACTTTTGTTCGAGATTTGAGCGACGGGCTAATCTTTTAGGAGAAGAATGGCGGTGTCCGGGTACACAAACGAGTGTCCGAGCAAGAGGGGACTTCCTTCTTTCCGTCTTCTTGAACTATTTTGTACAATGCGCGATTTGTGAGTTGAGGAGGAAAGCTAAACAGGAAAAAGTTGAAAAATTGTTTAATGACCCGTTTAAGTTTAGCGGCTTTGTTTTGGAAACCTCTGCAGTTCCACTGTAGTATAAACGGTGTATGCTTTTGTTTGACTATGCAATTACCTTTATTGAGGTGGGGCTTATTGTCCATTCAGCTTGCCCAGGATGCTCCCCAGCATTTTCATCTTACCTCTACTACTGCAGTTTTAACTGAGGTAATTCTTGCTTCCACCTTGCTTTGCCAAAGGGCGAGCCCATCGTTAATGTTGGGTTGTTTTGCCTTTTGGGTGAGTAGCTTCGTAAATTCTATAAGTACGGTGTTATTTGTGAACTTCATGTGAGAGTTCCATGCTCCCATGCTCGGTTTAGTAGGTATCCCTGGGGACGGGGGGGGGGGGGCGAACTCTTTTTTGTGGCTTCTGTGTCGCACGGTTGGAGCGCTTGCTGCTCCTGCGAGAAATTGTCTGGCGGCGTCTGCCTTCGTTGCGAGATCATCTTTTGGGGCACTCATTGCTTGTTGCGACATGAAGGACGCCACAATTGATACACTTCGGTTGCATTTTGCATCCTGCTGTGCTGTCGTGTTCATGGCCGCAGATCCTGCGTCTGGTAATTTTGGTGGGGTACACATCAGGACTTGTGGCCAATCTCGTGACAGTTATAGCATACGAGCGGCCTCGGTCTGTACGAAGGGACTCGGAATGCTTCGCTGACATATCTCGCGTAGCCTTTTCCTTCGAACTTAATTAGGACTATCCTTCCGGACTGGCCGATCATTCTGGCTGCGTCGATCTTGTGCGTGCGGCATTCTCGCATTAGAGACTCTGGAGTCTTTTCATTGTCACAACCACGAAGGTAGATGACGCCCTTGATCCGATTGCTGGCTGAAACGACATACGGCTTCATCTCGAAAACACTGTCTTTCCGTTGAATTTTCTCGATCTTGTTTTCACCGGATTTTGTAATAGCATCTCGAATGTTATTACTTGTAATCCTGTACACTGCTTCGCGGCACACGGGCCTGAGTACGACCTTGTTCGTAGGTGTGCTTGGCGAGCCGGGAGGCTTGAAGCGGCGTCCGCGCCTGCGATATTCGTGCCATTCACCCTCATTGTCTTCTTTGTATTCGTCCATGTTCTCTGGCGTCATGTTCACTCGCTTGTGTTACACCACATTCACGTCCTAGTTTTTGTGTCGTGCAGCAGATAGAAATTTCACACGGACCGTTCTCCGGCAAAACGGCAAAACGGATCTCGGAGGTGTCGAGCAAAGGACTCGTGCCGCGAGTCGCCGTTCGTGCACGCTCGTGAAAACAGGGATCAAAAAATGCACTGGCTTGGGGTTAGGCATTCGCAAGTGCTGGTGTCGCCATCTCGTTGAACCTATAGGTGACATCCACTTGACGTCACTCGCTAGGTGCGCTGGCATCGGCCACCACGGTCGCCATCTTCGAGGTCTCTTTCTATCCTACGTATAGGTGTCAGGTGCCGTCTGGCCGGACCTTTCAGCGTGGGTTAGCAGCATTTTACAACTTTAAAGGGTCTTTTTGGCCGAAACTAGCGGCTGTTCTTAGACTTTGGTGCTTTTGAAGCTCCGTAGTAATATTTTTTTGGTGTGTCTTAGTTCGTTTTTGGCGCTATCGGACTTTTCCACCGCGGCCGCGTTGCTCCATCGGCTCCATGCAGCGCTCCGTGTCGCGCGCCGTGCCCACGGCGGTAGCTCTTTTGCAAGAACTGTGATTTTTCTACTTTGGGGCTTTTGTAGCACGGCGTGATTACTCTTTATTTTGTTTTGCTAGTTTCCTTATTGTTTTTTCTCGAACAGATTTTCTGCACTACGGCCGTGTAACCGTGTTGCTCCATCACCTCCGAGTCGTACGTCGTGCCTTCGGTGTTCGTTCCTGTGCAGAAACATACCGTGCGGCTCACCGAGTGCGCAGCTAATGGAAAATGCGCCGCATTTCTTATTATCCCAAACGATTTAAAAACCGCATGCAAGCGATTTGGCGAGCGACGAGACAAGCGACGGCGACCCGCTTCGCTGTCGCTCGGTGACTCGCGCGACGAGGCAAACCGCATGAAAGCGACGGAAACAAACGACCAAGGCGATGAGCACTAAGTTTTCTAGAAATCCAAAAACCGAGCTACGCGACGAGCGACAGTGAAGGGTGAACGCATGTAAACGATTTAGCGAGCGATGGCGACAGCGACGGGAGTCGGCGACGAGCGACGGAGATTTCTCACGCTCGCTCGTCGCGTCGTTAGGTTTTTAGATTTCTAGAAATCGTCGCTCATTGCCTTGGTCGCTTGCTGCCATGCGGTTTGCCTCGTCGCGCGAGTGACCGAGCGACAGCGAAGTGGGTCGTCGTCGCTTGTCTCGTCGCCGTCGCTCGTCTCGTCTCGTCGCTCGCTAAATTGCTTACATCCGGTTCAGCCTTTACAGACGGTACTCGGCGTCAACAAAGGAATTAAAACGGCCCGCCCCCGAGATAAACTGTTTTCTCTTTTCTGTTCAACGAAGCTTCTTCAACGATATGAAATTAGCACACATATACCAACGGACGACCGCGTACCCAAGCCAGTCAAACGTCAAACCGCGACCTCGAAGATGGCGGATCGACGGTGGCGCTCCCTGGCAAAATCGAACCTGCAGGCTCAGTGAATACCACATATTAAAAATAAATCTAGCGAAAATTGCGCTGTCAAATTTATTTACACAATTACGCAAATGCCAAGGAATTTAGGCTTCCCGTCAGGGTCTTAAAATTAATATAGGAGACACCTCTACTACGTACTGTCAAGACCAGTTATAACGAAGTCGGTTATAACGATATAGTGGCTACAACGAAGCGATCACGATTTCCCATTCCCGTTTGCACTTTTCCAATGCATTTGTGTCTATTTTTAGCGAAGGAAATTGAGCGGCTCCCGCGGATATAGCGAAAAAAATTTTGTAATAATTAAAAAGAAAAAAAGAAAAAATTCGGAGTTTTGGACTGCCGCACTGTTGCTGCCGCGGCCAAGAAGACACACAGAACAGGCTGCAGAAGATGTTGGAAAGGCTGCCAGGGCAGTCTCTGTAACGTCGTCTTCTCCGCGCTCCTCATCTAGGAAGCGGTTTTGCCGCATCGCACGCGGAGAAGCCGTCGTGGCATGCCGATAGGGGCGTTCGGAGCGCTAGCAACAACGTTCCTGTGGAGATGACGGAGAGAGCCTAGATTTAAGAGAGGGAGCAGTAAGTACGCCTGCATTTGATTGTCGCGTGGCCAATGTGGCGAGGAAACTGGACGGAGAGGCGGACACGATTGCAGAAGGTGAACGCTTCTGAGTTTTGACTCCTTGCATGCTGCAGCTCGTTTTGCAAACGCGGCCCACAAACCACGTGACCCCGATCGATCAGTTGCCTCATCTCTTAAATCTAGACGCTCTGTACCGACGACAGACAAGCTTGAGCGCCAACTCGGTGCCGTGCGCGCTTCCTTGTTTGCTTCGTGATCCGTATCGGCGTCTGGTCGGTGAGGTCGCTCTTGCGCGAAAGTCTACTTCGCTCTAGCACCGATTCGGCGAATCATCGCACTCAAAGATGGAGAGTCCCCGCACCGCCGGCACCTCGACGGGGAAGACGAAGGCAATCTCCTTGAATCAAAAGCGTGCCATCCTCGACGGAGTGCGCATAAACGTAAAGAATGCCGTCCACCGTCGGCGTCCTCCACGGAGCCGTCGCAGCTGTCGACACGGTCCGTACGTAGCAGGATCTTTTTTCGATAGGAGCTGTTCTCGCAGTTGGCGAGAAGCGGCTCCGATCTATACTCCGTTTCACCTTATGTTGGACCGCAGAGAAGGCTAGAAGCGCGAGCTCATGGCGTTGGGAGCCGCTCTTAACGCATCCACAGCGTTGGAGAACTCCGCCGACGGATGTCGCGCCGTCAGAGCAACCCGGGAAACTCCGTCGCTCAGCTGGCGCGTGCTCCTGCGGTAGCATTCGTGCTGATAGAGCGTGAATCCACGCCTCCGCAACGGAGGAGAACAGCACCGTGAGGTAGCAGAGAGGCGCTTGCAGGGAAGCCTCGACCGCTTTCTGAGGCTCGATAAACGTGTGCCCGTGACAACCCGTATTATCTTCTTTTTTATGTTATTTGTATGAGTTCATATATAACGAAGAAGCGGATATAGCGATGCGATTTCCGATTCCCGTTGACTTCGTTATAACCGGTCTCTACCATTCATTTTGTCATTTTTATCCTCCAAGTAAATTTAATTTCGAAATAGCCTCAAAATGCACTCAAAATAGGAAAAATGATTATATTCCTGGATTTTGTTCAAGAGTCTCCAGCACTCTTAGGGCTGGAGAGAAGGAAGCAGACGGAATGCTGGAGAAGAAAGGTTGAACCTCCTTCTTTCCTCAGCGTTTCGTCTGCTTCCTCCTCCCAAGCCCTACCTCACTCTTCCCAAAACGTTCTTAGGCCGCTGCCTTGTTGCTGATGCTGAAGCGGCTGGTGCGACTCTCGCGCCCTCTATCAGCTAGAAATTTTCAGCCACTCACCTGGACTTTGAAAACCCGCTCAGTGCGATTTTCTACCCATGTTTTGCATTCATCGTTTTCTGGCCCCTCTTTAAAGTTGTCACTTAATTTTTCTGATGCATGCTGCATACTCTTTTTGTGTTTTCTTCCACTGTGAGAAATAGGGCTGGTAAGTGCCTGCCATTCAAGTGTTTCTGCTCGACATTCAAGAGAAACAAAGGAGGGAAAGGACGTCGAACGCCCCTCGACTCGGTTTTGTGAACAATAACAACTGTTCTCCCCCCTCCCTGAGATAATCCGCGTAGAGTCCTTCTCAGTCATAGCCAAAAATAGTTCTTCGTGTTGGAGTCAGACGTGCCCGTCCCTTAACCTTTATGTTGGTGTGAAAAAAAGGAAGCTCTCTCCAAAACGTGCCCCAAAACAAAGTCATCTTGGATTCCGTACGATCGTCAAGACGTGACTGTTGCTCTTGACTGTGTTATTTGAGATCTTTCTCAAATAAATTCTTTTCAGACAACGCTGCATCATGTGGTACGTATAATATATTGTCCTGTCCATCAGTAAATACGTTATTTGTGAGTTTTAAGAATGCATGCCTTTTTGGCTTATTTTTTATTGTAAATTATTTTCGACAGCTAAGCGCTTTGACGTTTGACACGCGGCTAATCGGCGGCCTCCACTAGCTGTTCTCCGAGCCTGGTGCAAGTGAAGTCACCGGAAGTTCGATGCTTGTTCTGGAAGTCGGGCGTGTGCTGAGCTTCCTAGTGCATTAGTCGATATTTTGATACATGTTTTTTGTGTCTTTGTTTGGGTTTTAATACTCCCATTCTGAATTAAACCCTGAGAATAAGGCATTTGAACGTGGGACATACGCATACTTGATCAACTAAAATCTCAAAATTTTCACATCGAATGGCTTCCAAGGAGACTTATTGGGTCCACACGCACTGTCACTCCGCAACAAGCATGCTCTCTTGGGATGGCAAGAAAAAATCCAGCGCCCTGAACGCTTAACCGAGACTCTGTCTTAACCAAGACGCTGCTTATTGGGTGTTTTCACATGACGTCAATCTACCATTTCTTTTTTTAATTTCATACAAGTTTCGAATGATTACATCGCATCTTGAGAAGATATCAGCGTGTAAGCTTCTATGTACTACGCATATGATGGGTTATGCAGGTCCTTGAAATGTTCACCTTTGGCGCACAACAGGCACCCAACAACAGCAAAATGGTGGACGAAATTATGTCAGTGAGAACACCTTATAGAAAGCCGGCCCATGGATGACCTTTTCCCCGGACACGGGAATGCCATGTACAGCCAGGCCCGAGTAGATTATCGCACGGTTGGCTCAGGGTCTGTGGTGATGGCACTCACAAAAGACCTACTAGCATAGGTACCCCATGCAGGGGACAAAACTAGTGAAAGTATGGTGCAAGCAGTACAAGCATCTTGTCAGCGTGAACAAGGCAAAAAATGATAAACAAAGCCACCAAACAGGATTTCCATGACGTCAGCCTCGTTTGTAGACTACGCTATTGCAGGAAGTGACAATGAAGCTCTGGTTCGGAGTCCGGGCATTGTCAAGTTTGCGTACCCAGGGCAGAGTGCCTCAACAGTCTGGATGACTGACTCTCTGCCATCGACCGATCGTGTAATGACATGAGCTGAACACGTTGCTGTCTTGGTCACGACTGGTAGGTTTTGACTTGCTTTTCTGATAACATATGTATAACAAGTTTGACAACCGAAAACATGAAGTCCACTAAGCATAGCAAGAACAGTGAAACTTGTCGCTACATTACATCCCTCCCCTCTTAGTAAGATGCACAGTCTCGTTGGTTAATAAATTTAAGGTCCCATTTGGGAGACTGGCCAACGCAGACTTGATCACCTACGAGGAGGAGGACTTGTAGGTTGGTCGTGAACCTATGCATCTGGTGAAGATACTAGCTCCGTTGGCTCTCGACGACATGCGACGGGTGGCAGTCGAAAAGCATTGTCCCAACTAGTTGGGTTGAGCCTCACGTCAAGCCAAGCCTTGTGCAGCTGGTCGCAGTGGCATCGATGACTCGATGCTGTTCTTCTGTTAAACCTGTACGAGGCTGGGCTCATTATGGCAACCACTTTTGCTGCATTCCATTGCGGGCCAGTTGTGAAACTTCTCATATAGATCACATCCCCTAGGGAACTTCATCTTTGGGACTGGTCCCTCTGGTTTTCTAATCCGATCTGAATAAAGCCTGTCCAGTGGGGAATGCAACTTCCATCCTCAGGTCAGCTAGCATCTTGCCGGTCAGCGAGTAGGGGGTGGTGTGCCGTTTGAAAAAAAAACCCGATATTCTGCACAGAGTATCTCCTTGCAATTGCTTCTCGAGTGTTGCCTTCACCTCCCTCACCATCTGCTCTGCCCTGCCATTGCTTGCTGGGTGATACAGGGCTGTGTACACAAACCGGACAGGATTCAGCCCGAGGAAGTCTTGCATCTCTTGGCTGGCAAATGCAGTCCCATTATCAGATACGACGACGCACGGCAAACCATGTGTTGCAAAACACCTGCGAAGTCATCGATCGCATGATCTCCACTCCCGCCCAGTTGGAATATGCATAGACGATTACCAGGTAAACCTCACCTTTGACTGGACCTGCGAAGTCGACGTGCAACCTGCTTCAGGGCTCCTCTGGTTTGATCCAGAAGTGTACCGGTGCTTTACAGTCGCTACGACGGTTGGTTTGGAGTTTGTTGCAGTAGCGTACAAACTCCTCTACATCTTTGTTGAGTTTCAGCCACCAGATTAGGCTACCAACCATTGTCTTTCCAGTAACTGCATATGCTCCGCTTGTGAAGCAGAGTATCACAATGGTGCTCCCAAGGCAGCCATGTTGGATCTTAAGGTATGTTTATACTTCAACGTAACGTCGACGGGCACGGCGTAGCGCAGCGCACACTGATACTGATTGGTCGCAGATATCGAGTTCCTGGTCACCGGCCAATGAAAGGCGCGCGTTCTGCGCCACGCTGCGTTCACTGCGCTCAACGTCGGAGTAGCGACCATCACTGCTTCAGATCTGGAGGCACGGATGGCGGGGCTGTGAGGCGGCGTGCTGAGCAGAGAAGATACAATGCAGCGACTCAATGCGCGTGCACCATCGTCTCCTCATTTGTCTCCAGTTTTTCTCTATGCCACAGTAGCCGACGAAAGAGTCTTCCCTTTGAAAGCCATAGCTATGCATTGTCTGGTCCGAAATGCCTGGATGTGCCAATCGCACATCTCTCCACAAGCGCCAGCTGCGATCGTCTTCTTCCAAGACTTTGGAAACGAGTTTTAAAACATAGCTCACGTTAAAAAACACGATTATACTGAACCCAGTGGCTACACATAATGTTCAATGGTCAAGGAACTTTCAAGTTTGTTCAATTTTAGTATAGGATCTATTTTCACAAACTCAAAGCGAGAAACATGCTCTGCTCGACACCTCCAAGGTCGTCTTCCCTCACGAGCGTTGAATCCAGTTCAGCACACATGACCGCTTCTCCGCCAATACAGAGTTGGCGGCGCAAGGAAAAGGAATGCGATCTCTCTACGGCCTATACAGTTACTCTAATTGCCTTCATCGCAGTCATCCCAGGATGACTTCCGTGCAATAGCTGTATCACCTGGATTTTTGTAGCCTTTGGGATCACCACACCATTACCCCAGAACAAACAGTCTCGAGGCACTGACGCCATCCTAAGCACCTACTACCTCATTCTTGACAGCAGTGTACTTTCCAGTCAAGCCTTCAATGTCAGTAGCCAGAAGTGAGGAAAAGGTGTACTGGACGGCTTTAGGCAACAAAATGTCACCGGGGTAGTGTTGGTTCGTCCACACTTCTAGGCACTGGCAGCAAACTTGGACCATCCACATTAGAGTTACCTTGGCCCTTCCGGTATTCGATCTGGTAGCCGTAGGCACTAACAAGAGTGTCCACCATAGCATTTAAGGTGAAAGGACCTTAGGCATGCACCGGTCTGTGCCAAACGGCCCCAGCAGCTTATGTTCTGTAAAGGTCGTACAACTTCCTGTCAGATACTTGTGAAGGTGTAACCCCATAGACAAGGGCAAGACCCTCTCGGTCGACTTGTACACAATTCCGGTCACTCTTGCCAAGACTTAGTGAGGCATATGTGATGGGAAGGTCATTCCCGCCGTCTTGGTGTGCCAACAACTTTCCAACCCCCACTGGTGAGGCAGCGTAGTAGTGGTACCAGAGGAGTGCTATTGTCATACTTCGACAAAAGCGACTAAAACGTCGGCAGTTTCTAAGGGCTTTCGAAAGCCTTCTAGTGTCTCCTGCCCAGGCCACTATGCTCATCTCTAGCAGGCAATGAAAATCTCTGCAACCTCCGCCTTCTTCCAAAAATCTATTGTAGAAGTTTACCACACCTAAGAAGGCTTGCAGTTCTTTTTGTTGGTTGGAGCTAAAGCACTGAATTGCTGCCACTTTGCTGGCACTTGGGTAAATTCTAGAGGCAGCGATCTTGCTTGTCACTAGACTACAGACCTGACATACCAGACAACAGCCTGCAAGGGAAATGATAGCAAAGGCAGTGGTGAAAGCTGATGCGAGGACACTTGAATTTCAGGATGGCCAAATGTTAGCCCCATGCTGGAAAGACACGCTGAAGATTGAACATCAAGTCCGATTATCTTTATTCATTCACCCTCTCCATTGGCCCAAGTGTCTTTGTGGGCACATGAATCAATTAGTCCTGACGACGAGCACATAAAACAGCACAAAGGAACCTCTTACAATGAACCTCTTGCGCACTATGCCAAAGTGTCTTTGTAGGCACATGAATCAATTAGTCCTGCCGACGAGCACATAAAACAGCACAAAGGAACCTCTTACAATGAATTTCTTGCGCACTATGCCAAAGTGCCTTTGTGGGCACATGAATCAATTAGTCCTGACGACGAGCACATAAAACAGCACAAAAGGAACCTCTTACAATGAACCTCTTGCGCACTATGCCAAAGTGTCTTTGTGGGCACATGAATCAATTAGTCCTGACCGACGAGCACATAAAACAGCACAAAGGAACCTCTTACAATGAATCTCTTGCGCACTATGCCAAAGTGCCTTTGTGGGCACATGAATCAATTAGTCCTGACGACGAGCACATAAAACAGCACAAAGGAACCTCTTACAATGAACCTCTTGCGCACTATGCCAAAGTGTCTTTGTGGGCACATGAATCAATTAGTCCTGACGACGAGCACATAAAACAGCACAAAGGAACCTCTTACAATGAACCTCTTGCGCACTATGCCAAAGTGTCTTTGTGGGCACATGATATCAAGTAGTCTGACAACGAGCACATAAAACAGCACAAAGGAACCTCTTACAATGAACCTCTTGCGCACTATGCCAAAGTGTCTTTGTGGGCACATGAATCAATTAGTCCTGACGGCGAGCACATAAAACAGCACAAAGAAACCTCTTACAATGAACCTCTTGCGCACTATGCCAAAGTGCCTTTGTGGGCACATGAATCAATTAGTCCTGACGACGAGCACATAAAACAGCACAAAGGAACCTCTTACAATGAACCTCTTGCGCACTATGCCAAAGTGTCTTTGTGGGCACATGAATCAATTAGTCCTGACGACGAGCACATAAAACAGCACAAAGGAACCTCTTACAATGAACCTCTTGCGCACTATGCCAAAGTGTCTTTGTGGGCACATGAATCAATTAGTCCTGACCACGAGCACATAAAACAGCACAAAGGCCTCACAATGAACCTCTTGCGCACTATGCCAAAGTGTCTTTGTGGGCACATGAATCAATTAGTCCTGACGACGAGCACATAAAACAGCACAAAGGAACCTCTTACAATGAACCTCTTGCGCACTATGCCAAAGTGTCTTTGTGGGCACATGAATCAATTAGTCCTGACGACGAGCACATAAAACAGCACAAAGGAACCTCTTACAATGAACCTCTTACGCACTATGCCAAAGTGTCTTTGTGGGCACATGAATCAATTGGTCCTGACCACGAGCACATAAAACAGCACAAAGGAACCTCTACAATGGACATCTTGCGCACTATGCCAAAGTGTCTTTGTGGGCACATGAATCAATTAGTCCTGACGGTGAGCACATAAAACAGCACAAAGGAACCTCTTACAATGAACCTCTTGCGCACTATGCCAAAGTGTCTTTGTGGGCACATGAATCAATTAGTCCTGACGGTGAGCACATAAAACAGCACAAAGGAACCTCTTACAATGAACCTCTTGCGCACTATGCCAAAGTGTCTTTGTGGGCACATGAATCAATTAGTCCTGACCACGAGCACATAAAACAGCACAAAGGAACCTCTTACAATGAACCTCTTCCGCACTATGCCAAAGTGTCTTTGTGGGCACATGAATCAATTAGTCCTGACGGTGAGCACATAAAACAGCACAAAGGAACCTCTTACAATGAACCTCTTGCGCACTATGCCAAAGTGTCTTTGTGGGCACATGAATCAATTAGTCCTGACGACGAGCACATAAAACAGCACAAAGGAACCTCTTACAATGAACCTCTTACGCACTATGCCAAAGTGTCTTTGTGGGCCCATGAATCAATTAGTCCTGACGACGAGCACATAAAACAGCACAAAGGAACCTCTTACAATGAACCTCTTGCGCACTATGCCAAAGTGTCTTTGTGGGCACATGAATCAATTAGTCCTGACGACGAGCACATAAAACAGCACAAAGGAACCTCTTACAATGAACCTCTTGCGCACTATGCCAAAGTGTCTTTGTGGGCACATGAATCAATTAGTCCTGACGACGAGCACATAAAACAGCACAAAGGAACCTCTTACAATGAACCTCTTGCGCACTATGCCAAAGTGTCTTTGTGGGCACATGAATCAATTAGTCCTGACGACGAGCACATAAAACAGCACAAAGGAACCTCTTACAATGAACCTCTTGCGCACTATGCCAAAGTGTCTTTGTGGGCACATGAATCAATTAGTCCTGACGACGAGCACATAAAACAGCACAAAGGAACCTCTTACAATGAACCTCTTGCGCACTATGCCAAAGTGTCTTTGTGGGCACATGAATCAATTAGTCCTGACGACGAGCACATAAAACAGCACAAAGGAACCTCTTACAATGAACCTCTTGCGCACTATGCCAAAGTGTCTTTGTGGGCACATGAATCAATTAGTCCTGACGACGAGCACATAAAACAGCACAAAGGAACCTCTTTACAATGAACCTCTTGCGCACTATGCCAAAGTGTCTTTGTGGGCACATGAATCAATTAGTCCTGACGACGAGCACATAAAACAGCACAAAGGAACCTCTTACAATGAACCTCTTGCGCACTATGCCAAAGTGTCTCTGTGGGCCCATGAATCAATTAGTCCTGACGACGAGCACATAAAACAGCACAAAGGAACCTCTTACAATGAACCTCTTGCGCACTATGCCAAAGTGTCTTTGTGGGCACATGAATCAATTAGTCCTGACGACGAGCACATAAAACAGCACAAAGGAACCTCTTACAATGAACCTCTTGCGCACTATGCCAAAGTGTCTTTGTGGGCACATGAATCAATTAGTCCTGACGGCGAGCACATAAAACAGCACCAAAGGAACCTCTTACAATGAACCTCTTACGCACTATGCCAAAGTGTCTTTGCGGGCCCATGAATCAATTAGTCCTGACGACGAGCACATAAAACAGCACAAAGGAACCTCTTACAATGAACCTCTTACGCACTATGCCAAAGTGTCTTTGGTGGGCCCATGAATCAATTAGTCCTGACGACGAGCACATAAAACAGCACAAAGAGAACCTCTCACAATGAAGCTCTTGCGCACTATGCCAAAGTGTCTTTGTGGGCACATGAATCAATTAGTCCTGACGACGAGCACATAAAACAGCACAAAGGAACCTCTTACAATGAACCTCTTGCGCACTATGCCAAAGTGTCTTTGTGGGCACATGAATCAATTAGTCCTGACGGCGAGCACATAAAACAGCAGCAAAGGAACCTCTTACAATGAACTCTCTTGCGCACTATGCCAAAGTGCCTTTATTGGGCACATGAATCAATTAGTCCTGACGACGAGCACATAAAACAGCACAAAGGAACCTCTTACAATGAACCTCTTGCGCACTATGCCATAAGTGTCTTTGTGGGCACATGAATCAATTAGTCCTGACGACGAGCACATAAAACAGCACAAAGGAACCTCTTACAATGAACCTCTTGCGCACTATGTCAAAGTGTCTTTGTGGGCACATGAATCAATTGGTCCTGACGACGAGCACATAAAACAGCACAAAGGAACCTCTTACAATGAACCTCTTGCGCACTATGCCAAAACTACGACATATTGGCAAACATGAATAAACGAACAAAAAAGTTTAAACACCTTGAGTGCAACTCAAGAAGGTAGGGAGCGGGTAAGACGGGGCGGGGAAGAGAAAGCAGACCGAACGGTGAAGAAGAAAGGAGCGACATTTCTCTAGCGTTCTGTCTGCTTTCTCCTCCCCGCCCCGTCTTACCCTCGCCCTACCTTCTTGAGTTGCACTGGACTATAGACCTTTTCGCAAATGCGCCGCCATCTTGAATTGTCGTCACTTCCAGTATGGGCGAAAACATTGTGTTGCCGTCGCCATGCCAGATAGAAGGCATTTAGGACATAAACGTAACCGCCACACATTCTCGTTTTGCCTCCCCTCTATTTTTTTACTATTTGCAGGCTGAAACGTTCTGATATTTTTTTCGTCGCCCATACTGGATACGCCTACTTGGTGGTCGGGGGCGAGAGTAAGCGGAAAAGATCTATAGTAAAATTGTGCACTCACGAGGTCTATCGTGGCAGCGCTAAAAAGGGATCGTATTAAAACCATATAAAAGGGCGTCTCCCCGTCTAAAAAAAGAAAGTGGCGTGCAGTTTATTTTTGGGGAGCCACAAATGAGCATATACATAATATTTACATCGGAGATCGCACGCAATGTAATAAAATAAATAAATCTCCGCGTGATATTTATATTTAAGATATCAAAAAAATCGATCGTCAAAAGTTACAAAAATATGGCAGGTGAGGCTTCAGTGCAGCTGCATTTCCTTCAGGTCGCTAAGTTGCTTGCTGAAGTGGAGGACTTTGCTCTCCTCTTCGATCGGTAAGTCCTGCAGGAACCAAGAAAGAAAAAAATGATACTGCATCTCTAAATTAGTTTGAGCTGTGTATTGGTAGAAACATCGTATGGTTTTCAGGAAGTAGTGTTTTGATACAAACTTCAATGTAGCTTCTGCGATGCCCTTAAAGGGGCACTTAACACTCTCTGTGATAGTTTATCGTCATAACTCAATCTATGGGCTATAAGCATCTAAAACCAAACGTTACATTCACATTTTTTTATTAAAACTAACACCTCGGAACTCAGCTTACAAGTCCTTCATTTGTTTGACGGCTGAATACGCTCGTCTAATTTGGAGTCTCTGGCAAGATTACTTTCTTAAAAAGTTGAATCTCTCCAAAACAAATCCATTCACTTCATTTTTAGGGATTATTATTTTAAGTCTAGTATGACAGCTCTAAAGTCGAAAGCTGTCCCGACATCTCTATGCAAAAGACGCAAAGTATCCCGATTGACCCTTCTTCGCCACATATACTAACATGATCCACATCCCTTGGTCTGCTTTTACTTATAGCGTGTGGCCACACCTTTACTAGGTGTGAAGTGTTCCTTACCATTGAGGGTGCAGAGCAGGATTTCCCTAGCCCCCTGCTTGGGGGGGGGCGGTATAGACCCCCCCTAGGTTTCCTGGACCCCCCCTTGAATCTACAAAAAAGAAAATAAATAGAAATTTTTTTTTTCTGATTAAGTAGAAAACACCATTTCTCAGGTGTATATATAGACAAAGGAAACATACATTACGGGTATGAGCATTTGGTTAATAGACGTCTGTAATTTAGTAGTGGACTAAAAAAGAAACAGTTTTATATTTTATCTCTTATTCTTTATCTTATTTTATCAAAAGTCCCGGCGAGCGCCCATACATTTTTATGGGATGAAAAGTTAGATAGTTCGAACTCGGGAAGACTCCACATCGGAATATTCTGTCCCGAGCGAAAGCGCGGGCTCACTTTGCACGGCACCACGGCAGAAAAACCACCAACGTACAGCGAAACACGGACACTTTGCTGCAAAGCTGAACATGCCCAAATATGCGTTTGCTCCTCTACTGCCCGTTGAGATGGACCGTAGCGAATGACACGAGCCAGCGCAACTAATCTGGCGTGGAGTAGCGCAGAGAACATAGCACGTGGTCGGGCGCGCACGAGCCAGCGCGAGCACCGTAGCGTTTTTTTCTGTAGCATCTTGTGCGCTCCATCTTCCCCGTAAATTCTCTTTTCCTCCTTTTTTGGTTGTTGTTGATATTACGTTTTCTTTGGTCGCCGACGGTCTGGCCGCCCGGCGTCAAAGTCGGCTCGAAGCTCTCTCAGCGAGCGCTCTCAAAGCACTTCTCTGTAGTATTGTGTGCGGTCCATCTGCGCGTCGAAAAACGCGAATTCTCTTTTCCTTTTTTACTTTTCGTTATTTTTTGTTTTGTCGCCGAGCCGACCTTGTCCAACACTACCTGGCCCGGTGCCAAAGTCACCTCGTAAAGCTTGCTTTTTTCGTTCCTTTTTTTTATTTTTTTTTTTTTTATTGTAGGGCGCGATTTTTTGGGGACGTGACGTTTAGTTACGCTGCTCTCTGAAGCTTGCTTTTCGACACCCGTTGCTTAAGCGCAGACCATCCGTGAGTAGTTTAGACAATAAAAGGAAGCTTAACTTTAACCGTTTTTCTGTCCTTTTTTTAATTCAATCATTCGGATAATTCGACCAAATTTCAAGGTCCCGTCGAGGTCGAATTAACGAAAGTTTACTGTACACATTTTATGGGAAATGGTAGCTCAAAACTAGGGTTCCGTGTTTTCGGTATATACCGATAAACACCTATAGTCCGTTGCAACTCAAGAAGGTAGGGCGAGGGTAAGACATGGCCGGGGAGGAGGAAGCAGACGGAAACCTGGAGAGGAGAGGGGAAACCTCCTCTTTAGCTTTCCGCCTGCTTCCTCCTCCACGGCCCGTCTTACCCTCGCCCTACATTCATGAGTTGCAACGAACTATAGGAAGTTTTTCCCGAACCTGTGAAAACCGAAAAACCCCAAATTTAAGCTGTCCTCAAAGAAAAACTAAAACACAACTGAAACAAAAAAAAAGTCATGAGCCATTCTACTTTGTGAAGGTGGATGACCAGCGACGCTGTTTAGCACACGACACAGACGTGACAGATTTTTGAACAAAGGTACGAACTATCGCCGCCCCGAGGAGCCGGAGGACACTAGACATGCGCGACGGGACAGCCACCGCAGGAGAGCGGAAGGAAAGGAAACTAGGCACGCAAGCACTTGGAACAACGTCAAAGAGAGGGAAGTGCGAGCGTAAACTTGGCCGACACGGGTCGCACAGCAGCAAATCTCTGAGAAACTGTTATTATCTACTCGAGAGTCTACCGATCTTAAAAATGGTGCTTATTGATAACTAATCTACTGAAAATGCATATCCAAGTGATGAGACATAAGCTTTTGCATAGAATGAAGCGATTTTGCATCAACTTCGGGACCCGAGTAATTGTTGACACAGACGAAAAATCCACGGAACCCTAGCCATAAACAGCTTCGCTGTAAAATGAGATAGAGGTTGAGTTTAGTGTAGTTTCATCCTGCATATCTGAATATCACGTTCGCTTTCCCCAAAGATGTAACTAAACGCGAGAATGTAGCGGGACATCACCCCACAAAATTTACCCGACGACGGCACAGCACAGCGACGTGATGGCTACACAAACCCAAAAGTTCATTTCCGTTAAAGTACATTCTGCATTAAAAAATGTATTGCAAAAGCAACGAAATAAGACTAAGGGTCAACATACCCGAACCTGGTGCTCTTTTTCCACGGCCAGGAGCTTCAACTCCATTGCCTTGAGGTCTCGGTCTTTGCACTCTTGAGCCTCTCGGAGCTTGGCTTCGGCCTCCTGCAGCTTGGACTGGACCTCCTCAAGCTTGGCCCTCGAGTCCTCCGCCTCCCGGGAGACCTCATCCGCCCGCTGACACGCGCCGATCTCGCGCTCGGAGAGCTGCGAGGACAGCCCGGATTGTTCGGGTGCGGCGCAACGAATGCGCAGTCTTCCGGCAATTGTACATGCGCCATGGATTTAAAAAGTATGAAGTCCGAATTGTGCAGAATGCGGACTTGAGGGACCTTTATAGTACGACGTACGATACTTTTTCACCATATATAGCACACTGTGTTCACGTTACACTAACCTCATGATAATTTAAAATCCCTTGTTGTGGTGTCGCATGACTTCCAGATGTCGTAGTGTCATGCGACATCAAAAGATGTCATAGGACACTGCGACATCAAGTTACGTGGTCATGCAACACCCTGACATCGCATCACGTGACCAAATAACCCATAGTGGCACCACCCACATGATCGTCTTGCACACGTATCACGATTTCCTCTAAACTCTTTACAACGCTCTGGACTTAGAAACTGGTCAGTGGCGCCAAGCATGCCAGAAGAACGAGATGCCTCTCCGAGGAACAGCACATGAAGAACAATGTCTATGTCAAGATATCAGATAAGAGCTGGGTGGCACCCTCTTGAGGGATAGCCGCAAACTGGTCGCAACATTTTATACGCATACAGCATGTGCGAAACATGAGACAGCACCAATCAGTCCATTTGCCACTGCTATATCATACCAGCAATGTCTCGTTAATATGGACACCTGTGTTCCCTAAAAGCAATCCATAATGCAAGTGGTTCCCAAAAAGCCAAACAAAAATGGATGACTTTACCCGGTTCATCTTTGAGCTTTGCCTAAATAGCAAGGCATCCAGAGTAGGAAGACACAATGTGTACCTTATTCGAGAGTGGTAAACAAAATGTCTAGGTCAGCACTGTTTCAAGTGCAGGATTAGCACCCACTCAGTGCTGCACTGCATATGCAAACCGGCCTTCACAAGAAGATATTTCTCAACTGAAAGGAAAGATCAACTTCTCAATCTTTAATAACAGTTCCCAAAGGAAAGTTAACCTGCATTCGAATAAATACTAGGTTTTCATAGCACTTTTTACGATCGTTACATTTTTTCCGGATTATGCGCATTTTTATGAAGGTCCACTGAAAAAAAGTATGTGGTTTCACTGCAGTTTTTTCAATGACAGCCTTCCAACATCCGAGAAAGATGGGAAAAACTGGCAACCCCTTCTTCGTGCCAACCTTGTCGCCACTATAAACGCCACCAATGCCTCACGAAATCAATGGACGACGACTCACCATTTGGAAGAGGTGCGTTCCGATGAGCTGCACTCTGCCGCGCAGGCACCCGCAAACAGGTTCTTTGCCCGTTTGTCTGAAACAGAACCGTCCATCTTGGCAGCACTGTTCTGCTCTCCCGCGGCACAGCGTGGTTATGTTGCAACAAGCAGTCATAAGAGACTCGAGGGCCACGCGTGCAAATACTCTTATCTCCATTCAATTGAGAGCACAGCCATAGAGCAACATGTACCGAAGTTGGCGTAACTAGTTACAATTGCGAAAGCAGTCGCCGACAGAGTTTTCGGACGTTAAGGAGGAACCTTGAGCTACCCGATAGAAATAGTTGATATTCACGACCATGTTTCTGAGCAGCTTGAAGTTTTGATTTTTCGGACTAAATCGTCGCGAGTGATCGGCAAAAAGCACCGAGAATCCGCAATTTTAGATTCTTATGTTGATGCACATGGATTGGCTTGTTTGGCAGCGCAACTAGAGTACTGCTAAGTCCTACCGCAAGGCGACGCTATGCTATGGCTTTTTTCTAACTGCGTGTCGTCATCATCATCATTTTGCTTTGTAACTCTGCCATTCTGGAGTCGTGGACTTGCGCCTTCATCTCGTTGAACCGTATTGGGCTACGCCGGCTTGGACGTTATGACCCCATCTGTTCGTCTGCTGTTGCGAAATGTCGCTAAGAAGCGAGGAAAGTACTCAACCATAATGCTAGAAGTGAAGGGAGCGATTCTCAAGCTAATAGAAAGTGACAGAACGCAAGCAGACGCATAACCTGAAGCAAGGCCCTAACAACGTTTTTTTGTTGCTTTTAATGCAAGAGCATTAACACAGAGCAGAGCCGGCGGCTTCTGAAAACGCAAAAAACCGCGAAAGAAATACCCATTCTCCCAATGGTTGAGCAAAACGGCTCCTAGATAGCCATTGGCGGCCGCTTCACGAGAGCGCCTGCTCGGCCGCCGCTCTCGTGTCAGGCGTTGCCGGGAGGGGGCTGCAGCCACTTCTTGTTCCTCTCGGCGCCGCGGAACATGGCGGCATTTGAGGCAGCTATATCATGCGGCGGCCGCAACCTCGGCAGTAGTGAAACATAACAGTCCACGCCGGTGCACCTCAGACGAACTAAGGAGCGGAAGAACGACAATCATGCTTTCGCATTGACAACTCGCAAGAAATGCTTAGGTCTCCCTAGATTTATTTTTGAAGCCCGCTTGGCTGTAATAAAGCCAAGTTTTTTAATCTGCCAGCTTTTCTGACTGCTCCATTATTCGGACGTTTTTTCGGTTCCTGCAAAGTGCGAAAAATTGGTGGGCGACTTTGCACAGGGAGTTCCCGCGAGAAAAGAGGAACCGCATTTTTCAAGTCCCAAGCAGAAAGCTCAAACTTTACGAGAATGTGACGATAGCGGCTCGGACGGGACGTGAAAGTTTGGGGGCAAGACGCTAATTTCCGGGTCGAAAGATAATTAGAAAAATTCTGATTTCTGTTCCTGATATTAGGCTTAGGTGGACGTCGGCTGATAAAGAAGAACCGATCGTTATGTGGAAGCTTAGAGAATTTATTTTAGAACAAATGAATCGCTGGGTAAGAAAGAGCCATTACTTTCTACTGACATGTTTTCACTGGCAGATTCTACAGGCGGCTGCTGCCGTCGTCCCTCATTTCGACGATATTAGGCTTTAGTGGACGTCATTCAACAGAGTGTTGGCTTCTATCAACTAGCGTCATCACAAATTTGAGCCTTCCATCCCAACCGCCAGCATCGTAATCTGTCCTGGAGTTTGAGCTTTCTGCAATGCATACTTACTTTACACGCGCCAAAGAACAAGGTCCCTGTCGGGAACTCCCTGTACTTCTAAAGTGGGAGCACAAACTTCGAGCGACTGCCTTCTCAGCTTCTCTTTTTCTAGGGATACCTTGTAACTTTGTTCGATTAGTAGTTAGTCTCTGGAAATCTCACTTCCAAATACACACATCCTCCGACCTAATCTTGACAGTGCGGAGTGCTGTCGCTGCTTCTTGGCCGCACTGCCGGCAGCATTACGAATCTGGAACAGTATGTGCAGAGAGCACAGATCTCAGTGGTGCAAAACGGACAGCTCTAAAGAGCATGCAGCTTCTTTTCCCTCCCCGAGAGTTTTTTAGCCAGCCAATCGAAGCTATCAGAGGAACTCTAAAACATTTTTACCAGAACCACAACTTGTCTTCTCGAATATTTTCTCATCTAGATACTCCCGCAACACAAGCTCCAAAGGCGTATACGAAGCGCAATCTGTTCGTCTGCTCGCTCGTACAGGGGTCGCCACGACGTCAGAAAGCCAAGCTCCGATTGGGCCCCGCTGGACAAATAGTGGGTAGAGCTCAATGCTAAGCTGCCTTGAGGTTCACCCACTATCCTTCCAATTGGAGCCAATCAGACCAGCGTTCCGATGTCACCGCAACTTCTGCACAGGAAGCAGACGAACCTGCATTCCGCATTGGAACCAAACTTGGCACTTTTTTTCTTTTGGTAGCTACGACCGCGAATGCCAAGGCTTGCTCCAAAGGCTCTCGCCGAAATCGACTGCATTAGTCAGGGCAAAGTGGGGCCCAGGTCGCCTACAGGCTGCCCTTACCGCCAGGATCTTCTGCTGAGCCTCATGTGGTTGTTGCGCACTTGCAGTTCTGCCTGCAACCTCCAGTCGCTCATGCAGTGCCGCATCCTTGCTCCTGCGAGGGAAAAACAACAAGGTGTCAGAATGCAACTCTTCACTGGCAACTCAAACTGTTTGTTATTCGTGTACAACATAAAGAGTAGGAAAATTGCGGTGGCTTAGCTCGGCTATGCCAGGATATACGTAGCGTGAGCTTATGCGCACAAAATGAGGCGCTTAATAAACGGCTCCGATGCAGCGTCAGACTTGGCTACTGTGCAACGGAGGCGCACAGCTGGGCACGCGGTGGCGCCAGTGCGTCTGCCGCAACTATGAGGCGAGGCTCGCGCGGTGGCGGCGGCGTGGCTGGCGTGCCAGCTGTGCGCCGCGACGTCACAGCTCCTCGCGCATTCGCGGCACGGCTCTTTGGGAGCTACGCGAAACTGCTCAACCTCGGCCAGTGTAGCCTAGACTACAAAAAAGAAAAAAAAAAAGGGAAATACCGGAAAACTAAAGATTGGGGCGAACGTATTGTAAAATACCGAGCAAGCGCTCCCGCAAAAGTTGAAGGTAATTGCAAATAAATAGGGATGTGTCATCATGTCTGAGCACAAGAAGCACACGGTGAAAAGGCCCTCGTTCTATCCCAGGCAACGGTATGGGAGACAGTAGAAGCCCATAGCTCTCGAGTGTGAGCAGCTCCGATAGTGAGCAAAGTTAAATATTTTCGGCTTGCACTACGACTGTGGGCCATCTTGCCCCACTCACGGATGGCGAGTCGCAACGACATGGTCGACTGAAGTTCAGGAGGCCCGAAACTCTCCAGTGGCAGAATTTTAGAGTGAGGGAACGACTCGCCAAGTGTACACATGATATGCATTAAACTGCCCAACGAAGAGCGCTGTCAATATAGGCATCTGGCCGCTCTGACTCGCTAAATGCTTGTAATGCTAGAACGTTCCACAGATACTGCAAGACAAAATTGCCCAGGCAACGTGCCATACGAGTGCAAGTGGCATCGGTTTGGCCCCGGGACCGCGCAACCGACGAGAGAAAAAAATGCACGAGAAATCAAAAATAACCCTAATCTATATGTAAAAAAAGAAAAGAGCTGCCCCTCACCTGCTTTTGGAGTGCCTGGCGCAGCGAGTGCACCTCGGCTGCAAGGTCCTTGCGTCCCTCGACGAGCACCTCGACGTGCTGCTGCAGCCCGGCTGTCCACCGCAAGGGCGAGCTCCTGCTCCACTGTGGCCTGCAGACCACAACACCCCGCACATTCTCGTCTTTCCACAAAACCAACGTATCGATGATCGCTCTTCACCAAGACTCCAAGAGCACACCTCCACCCCCATCTTGCCCCAAAACCGGGGTTCTCCCCAGCGAGCTGAGATGTGGAAATCTGACAATTTTTAGGGTGTTCAGAGACGGGGGAGGGGGCCGTTGCCGAAACTTTTTGGCGTTCGGCACTTTTACAGCGGTAGCTGTTATGGGCCCGACCCCCCCCTCGGTTTCCTTACTAGACAGCGCAAGAGTAAACGCGATTCAGTTGCCCCGTTAAATTCGGTGGAAAGAATGGATATCACGTGATCCGACGTACTGGGACCTACAGATGAATTCAGGTTTCCCGCTAAATTTAGCAGAAAAACTTACGTCACGTGCAGTGGTGTCAATGGGGTCCGATGAAACCAGATTGCAGCAGCCTGCCGCGACCCTCCCCCCCTCCCTACTCTCGTGGCTTGCCAGCGACACCCCCCCCCCCCCGAGCGCTGCACCCAGGCCCGGTCCGCCTGCAAGTTGCTACAAGAACTGCCACATGGTGCCCATTTTCGTCGCTCATGTGTCCCCTGTTTAACGAGTCAACATCAGGCTTCTTGGCTGATGGTGTCAAACTTAATTTGGTTTTGAGTTGTCACGTGCTGTCTGAACAGTCCACGATAAACAACATTTCCTGAGGGACCAAATAAAATTGTCATACATTTTAGAAAATGTTTCATGAATACCTGCCAGTGTCTGTGATCAGTAGGCCTATGTAGAGGAAATCAAGTACTTCCTTTGTATGTGTAGCCATCCATATGGCAAAATACAATTATATCCTGCTGTCAAAGTTAGGCGAATTTCTTGATAACTCAAAATCGCATGGACTTCCTGGACTTTGAATTACCGAGAGTTTACAGCATGTGACTCGTTAGGAATTGAAAGAGGTCCCAAAAAACAGCCAAGCCCTCCAGAAATGGGGGCAAAACCCTAGAAATTGGGACGTGTTCCAAGAAACGAGGACAGGCCACTCGGGAAACGAAGGGCTCACCTTGACGCGAGCGGCCATATCTCCTGGGGGTGCTCAGTCTTGCCGGCGGCGACCTGCCGCTTCTGCAGCGCCGCTTCGAGGCGCGACTTGGGCCGCCAGCGCCTCCTCCATGCGTCGCCGGAGCACGGTCATCTTGAGGCCGCTCTGGCGCTCCTGCCTGCCGCCTGCACTGCCCGCTGCTGCCGCGCGCAGCCGCAGGGCGCGCACTCCCGGTCCGCTCCCCTTGGGCCCGGCGGTGTCGCTCCGACTTCTCCTTGAGCTGGCGCATAAGCCGCACACGCGTCTGCTTCATCTCCTGCGGGGGAAGGGCGGAAGCAGTGCAAAATATAAGAGTTGCACCCATTTTGGAAAGCTCCTACTTTTTGGACAAATATTCAGTGCTTACAATATCCAATATAACATCTACAGACTGAATTTGCATTGGGCGCGTTCAGTAGCGGCCCCGGAGTCGAAAGTCACCGACTCCTTCCACTGGACGGCCAAAAGTCACTTTCGATGCACGTAACTCGGGGCTTCGAGTCGAGCTCCAGCACCGAGTCCCGAGACGGTGCACGTAGAGTCAAAGGAGCTGAAGATGACGTCATTTCCTGACTGGTCACGATTTCAGCGAGAAAATCCAGAAAGCTCCAACTCGAGTCACTTTGGAGGCAAGGGAGGCGCTACTGAAAGCGCCCATTGAAGTTTGTGCTAAAACGGCATTTTTCTAAACACAAATTTCGGGCAAATTTGGGACAGAGAAATGTGACATTCTGGCAATATGTTGCTAAATATGTAGGCATACAATGTTGAGAGTCGACTTTTTTACCAGAAGCCTAGGAAATTTTTCAACAGATCTATTGTTTTATTACTGAGTTGCCACACATTGAACACTGACCTTCATGTGTTGCAAAATCATTGATAATGGTTCAATCTCGAAAGTACTACAGTCTCAAGCTCGTTATAATGGACCTTGGACTTTTTGTGACCAAGATTTTGGTCTGTTGTACAAAAAGTATCAGCTGCTACGCAGATATGAAGTTAGTCCAGTTGTGTATGCAGAGGAAAACCAATTGAACCTTCACAAGTCAGTTATGTTATATCCAAATGACTGTTGTAACCAGGTCTGTTGTAATGAGCTTAGACTGTACCAACATTGTATTCATTATACTTCGCAGTATGTAGCCATGCATTAAACATGGATTTTTGTTCAAGAAATGTTTATCTATTGTTCCTGAAAGCAAAGTCAAGAGAGTTCTAATTTTCAAGAGGAGTACTACTGAGTGGAAAAAACTTACCAGATATTTGTACTGCAAACTCTCGTTAATTCGACCTCGACGGGACCTTGAAATTTGGTCAGATCATCCGAATGATTGAGACTAAAAAGAGGACACAAAAATGGTTAAAACAACTTCCTTATATTGTCCAAAGTACTCACGGATGGCTGCTGCCGTCTGCGCTTAAAACGCGTGTCCAAAAGCATGCTCCAAAGACCAGCGTAACTAAACGTGACGTCTAGTTACGCTGTACAAAAATCGCGCACTATATATAAAAAAAAGTAAATTTACCACACGAGTTGACTTTTGCGCTGGGCAGCCAGACCATCGGCGCGATCAGCGACATACGAAAATAAAATTAAAGAAAAAGAACCTGCGCTTTCACGCACGCGCAAGATGGATTGCACACGATGCAACAGAAAGGCGCTTTGAGAGCGCGCGCTGAGCGAGCCGACTTCGGCGCCGGGCAGCCAGACCGTCAGCGACAAAGCAAAAAAGCAAGTAGAATCCTGCGTTTTCTGGCGCGCAAGATGGACCCGCAACACGATGCTGCATAAAAGCGCTTTGAGAGCATGCGCTGTCTCCGGGTGCCCGACCAGGTGCTATGTTCTCCGCACTACTCCACGCCGGATTGGTTGAGCTGGCTCCGTGTCATTCGCTACGGTCCATCTCAACGGCGTAGAGACGCAGGCGCATATTTGCGCACATTCGGCTTGCGCAGCGTAGCGGGCCCGTGTTTCGGCTGTGCGTTGGTTGTTTTTCTGCCGTGGTGCCGTACAGTAGAGACCCGCGCGCGGTTCGCTCGGGACGAATTATCCGATGCGGAGTCTTCCCGAGTTCGAACTATCAAACTTTTCCTCACATAGAAATGTATCTGGGCTCGCCAGCACATCGAATTAACCGAGAAGTCGAATTAACCAAGGTCGAACTAACGAAAGTTTACTGCGATCAGCTGGAAAAGCTGGATGACAGGATATTATGCAAATTCAGCAAAAAATGCATAAGCCTTTAAAGATAAGGGACCATAAGTGGGCGACAGGGGGAAAGTATCGAACTAGGTTCGCATATTCTTTCTACTTGTCCCTGTGTCTTATTGCACCACTTTATTATTATTTTAAGACGGATCGACCCTTCACTGTACAACTATTGCTACCGATGTGCGTGAATCTTGCTCATGACATAAACCATTCCAGAAAGTGGTGCCCACCGAAACGCACTGCAGTAGGCACGCAAGAACATGAGTCGTGGCAACACAATGCGAACTGTAGCATTGCGAGTCGCCACCAGAAAAACCCATTCTCACCAGGATTTCTGCCTTGAGATTCTTGGCAGCGCGCTCAGCCTCCTTCTTCAGCCGGATCATCTTGGCCTGCTCCTGGTCTTTCTTACGGAGCTCCGCAACGCGCTCATCCAGCTAATTGATGCGCTTGCAGCCGTTGCTCAGGGATGCCGCTGCAACAGAGAACATGAAACGGTTAACCTGTGGCAAGGGCAACCTATAGCAGGGGTTCTCACACTGGGCTCCTCACACTGGTATTACGTATTAGGTATTACGATACTTCAATTCTGCTTCCCTCTATCCAGTTCACCATATCAGAAGGTTACCGCCGTAGCAATTCTGCAGTGCCGAGAAACGTGCTTCGCTAGGGCCGGTTTGAAGGAATAAGAGGGTCACCTGTGCTGGGACTTCTTGGTGGCATTGTTGCCAGAAACCACCAGGACAGAGAGGTCGTCCCTTTCCTTTTTGAGCAGCGCCACCTTCTCCAGCTCCTTGGTCGTTGCCTGTCGGCGAAGAGGCACAAGAGAATATTAAACACCAGTCAAATTTGGGGGCTTTACGTGCCAAATCGACGAAGACACGTGGCACGCCCCATCGGAGGACCGAGGACCACTTTAGCGAACTATTGACATGAGATTGAACGTAGCACCTTCTCCACGATAAGCCTCAATCAGATTGCAGGCACCTCGGCAGGGATAATAATGAAAACCTTAATTTGCATTGAAGAGTGTCGGCCAGGTTTATCATCTATACACCAAAAGCCTGGAAAAAGAATGGACAAACCGAACCCAAAAACTGAAATTTAAATAACAACAGTCGAGAGCTGAAGCACACCAGACTATATCTGTAACAAAGGAAGTAAAAGCAGCCAGGAGAAAGTGTGGGAAAAGAGAATGCAGGAAAAATCAGTTAACAATGTATAGGGGACAAAAACAGGAAATAAAGATGGAACATTGATTTGATAATTCACGGGAGAGCTCATTGTTATTCAAGGCTAGAACGAGAGTATTGAGAACCACAACATATAGGACAAAGTATGAGGAAATGAATTTGCGGTGTGCCATATTCCCAAGGGAAGACAAGACAACAGAACATGTGGTGTGGAGGTGAACAGGGCTTGCTCCCGCCCCTGGAGGGGGCGACAGATTTAGCCAGAACACTGGGGTTGCAGACAAGAATGAAAAAACGGATGATAAGTATATTTTAACAACAAAGGGGAGATTGGAAGACTAGTTAGAAATTACCTAGGGAGAATTGAACGACATACAACTAACTGACATAGCTGCGGACAGGCCGGGCAAGGAAAAATTGGGACTCCTGCGTGGCACCGGCCCAAAGTCACCACCCTGTCTCTCAGTGGGCCCGGTGCCAGGGCCACGCCAACTAGGCTTGACCAGAGGAAAATTGGGAGCTCCCTCACTGGGGTCATGCGTTTAGTTTTTTGGCCCGATCCCCCGAATGGTCATCCTAATGACATCAGACACTGCCTGGTGTTAGTTACTGAAATTACAGAGGGTAAGCGAATTGGCTTAGAAGGGCGAAATCATACATTTGGTTCTTAATTTCTATGCTAGGTGGAGCAAGCTAACGCCCTTGATAAAGGGTAGAGCCGTTAGCATCCATCCATCCAACCTGTGCCACCCACCTGGTACTGGGAGCGCACCACCTCAAGGTGCTCCCCGTTGGCGTGCATGCGTGCGGCCAGGTCCTCCTTGGCCTGGAGCATCTCCCCAGCTCCGCCAGCTGCCGGTTCATGTCCACCTCGCTGGGGTGCCAGCCGGCCCAGGCTCAGCTCCAGGGGCCCTCACCTCCATCAGCAGTCCACCTGCAACAGGCATGCACAACACAGCCTTCAGGAGGGGACTGCGAAACAACGCCGCAAACTAATGTACAACAGATCTTTAGAGGCATCGTGAAACAATTCCAGGAACACGAGCACACAATACAGTATTTGGGGGACTGTGTCTTGCGTGTCCTCGCCTTGCGTATTACTTCACAGGCCCCCCCCAAGAAAGACAGTCGCGGGTTCTTGCTTCAGGTATTGTTTCAGCCTTTTGGGCGGGGGAGGGGCTCGATATAGCGACACTTGAAACAAGGGAACGCGAAACAGTCTTCGGCGAGGGGTGATCGTGCTTTGCATGACCAGTGTTTCAGGAATCATTTCAGTTTTCAGGTGGACTATGAAACAATACCTGATGCACAGGCACAGGACAGTCTCTGGGGGAACCGTGAAACAAACCATGAAGTTGAAGATAGAAGATTTAAAGTGTTAATATGGCCAGGAAAATAAATATTTATATTTTGTGGGACAACGAGTAATTTTAGGAAAAGCAGAAGTGCTACAGCCCCATACTGCTCCGACAGTGTTGGAGCTCCACGGAAACTACCATATAGTAACTGTAGTATAGGTCGACCTCAATTTACAAGTTGCAAAAAGCAACAAAAAGGTTTTATGACAAGAAAATGCAACCTTTCCTTTGTAACTAAATTGGTCAAGGATACGGAAGGACGAGAAAACACGGCACATTTATTTGATTGCTTCACACGCAATATAACAGGAAGTGCGAGAGTGTTACTACCAAGATTCTTCAGAACCTTCATCCGATGACGAGTTCACTAACGCAATTCAAAGGGACAATGCCGTCCCTTTGAATTGCGCCTTCAAGAGCCTGGAGGCACGAGCGACCTCGACGGCTTTCGTACGCATGCACTCCGACATCACAAGTAGCGATCTGGCACACAGATTCCAAATAAAATTTGCAACCTTTGTTTCCAATTCGGGTACACCGTAGTCCTTCCACAAAATGAACCTTTCTTCGCCTTGCTGCACGCTGCCAGTTTTTGTCTCTGGCCTCGCCAGTACCCTATGCTTTTCTCCAATACACCAAACTCTCGCTGCGCTGCAAGATTTCCGTGGATCTCTGCATAGGCGATTGATTGCCTTCTTGAAGGCTACCGTAGCTGTTCTACTGCTCATTATCACTCCGGGAGCGGCAATGGTAGATGTAACAAAACCAGGAGCACAAATGAAAGTGAATCGTGACCACCATCGTGACAAGTGGACGAGTGCTAGGCGATTGCAAAGAAAACAAGATGGCAGCTTCAGCTACCCAGTGTTGCGAGGTTATTTTTGTTTTTGCGCTAATAACTGTTATACAAGACGAGGGTCAACACTTTCAGGTCCATTTTCAAAAATAAATTCGACCTATATTTCGGTTTATACGGTATGCTAGCATTGATAAGTTGGCACAAAATAGAAGACTTCCGTGGACAGAGAAGCCATTTTACTTTGTACTGCTTTCGAAGGGTTGCAGCAAGCCTTGCCTGCAGCAAGTGATTTGCACAATGTGAGATGTTTTAAATATTAGACTGCGAACAAATAGTCTCCAGCAATCGAGAAGTCAGTAAACCATTATTTTCAAGATAAACAAGTTAAACCCTCTTTTATCAAAAACATTTGTTATAAAATATTAAAGGACCCAAATTTTGCATGTCAGCAGCCTTTCAACTGCACTTTGGAGAGAAACAAACGCTCAACAACTTGAGCGCTCCGTGCAGTCCTCTGGACACTCACCTTGAAGAGGGACGCGTTCGCGTCGCGCCTCGACTTCTCCCTTCCTGAAACAAACGGTACAAATCACTTGTCACCACAATCACTTGAAGGCCAACAAAACACGAACGAGACCATAAAGATATTAGCAGCCTCCAAAATGCATCCGGCATTACATCCATTTACAGCACCTGGCGACACAGCTGCGGCAGTAACAGCAGCACGCACAACGAGCCGAGTTTGCTTCCGTGTACCTAGTCAAATGCTGTTCCCTCTTTCCGCCACCTCATTGGCTTGACAATTCCAGTCTCAAGCAGCTAGATTTAAGTGTACAGTTGAACCTCTTTATAAGGAGCACTGATATAGCAAACTAATCACCAAGTTTGGTTGGTCATGCTATATTTGGATGGGAGTTCTAGTTACATTACGAGATCATGAAATCTGACGCGCTATCAGTTATAGCAAAGCAATTCCTGCTTTTCTTGCGTAGCAAAATACAACGAAGGTTATTAAAACTTTAAAAAAATAAAAAAATAATTTAAAACTGAAAATTTTGAAAGTTTTGATCGTCCGATGAGCAAAATGAGCGTTCTAGGGCGCGTTCCGGGAGGTAGCGCCACCTATGAACCGAGCGGATAATGGCGGGGGCACTGTCGCTGGCCTCTATGCGAGGCACCAAGAACCAGTGAGGACTAAAGCCAAACGCCAACCACGCCACTCATAGTGGAGCTGCAAATGGCGACGAAGTGGAAACCCGTCTCTCTGGAGACAAAAGTGAAGGTTTTGAGAGCGGTGGACAGCGGTCGGAAGAAAAAGACGTCACTGCGGACTTCGAGCTTGCACCAAGCACGATATCTACCATCCTGAGAGCAAGGAAGAAGATCAAAGACTGCTATGCAAACAACACCGTAAAGTTTGACCGAAATAGCCTGAGGCCTTGCTTGACCCGGACGTGGAAGAGGCTCTGTTCTCGTGCTCTAGAATGCAAGGGCGCGAAATCTGCCCGTGTCTGGTCAGCTTCTTCAAACGCAAGCAATCCGTCTGGCGTGTCTGTTAGGGCTTGATTTCAACGCGAGCAGCGGTTGGCTCCAGCACGGTGGCTCCAGGTGAAGCAGCACCTGCCCAAAATCGCTCGTTTCTTCAAATAAATGAAATAATGGATCCAGCTAAAGTCATTTCTAGTGTGGCAAATTGATATCCTTACGTTCCGATCTATTTGTTAATGCGGCTTAGCGACAGGTAAGGATCTCGTGGTCCGCAATAGCTAGTTTTTAAATCTTAGTGCTGTGCACGTTCTTGCACGGCCTCGATTGCGGGAACATTCGCATCAATTTTTGTGCGTACTTTTATAACGAATATTGTATATAGCGAAACAAGTTTCTGCTTGCGATGCTAGTTTGTTATAACGAGGTTCGAACGTATATAAAATAAATTTGAAGAAATTTTTCTGGCCAAGTTTTGACAATGTTCTCCTGAATGGACTGTAGGGAACTTGGTATTGTTTTCTGCAATAACTGAACTTCATCCTAAAGCTTTGGTATCTGCCCGACGCTCGACGAATAAGAAGTAATTAGATGCTGCTTAAGGTAATTGTTGTCCCGTTTATTTCGTTTTTGCGACCGATTTATTTTGAATAAATAACACAGCATCATAAATATTCTGTTAGCTTCAGAATGCATGTTAGACCCATGTAAAACCCTGGAATGATTTATACTCATTTTCACCTCAAGATCCATAGTAAAATAAGTCCGGCTCCTCGCGGAGTATTACTAAACTCCTCCCTTATGTAGACAATTAAGAAGTATGTTGGCGCTTTTTAGATTAGATATATGTTGTCTTATCAAGTCGTACAAGTTTGAAACACCAAAAGCATCGCCTCTTCCTTCGACAAGTAACTCTTTTCAGAACTACTTCGCGCGGCGTATCAACAATGCGCAAAACTTCCTTTTTTCTTGGGGTGAAAACGAGTATAGAAGGAAATAATTTTAGCTAGACATTACCCTAACGAACTGCAAGAGGTTACTTAATTAGAATTATATATTCTTCCATATAGACTGAGAAAAGATGCTTTAAGTGAGATTGAAGATTCATAATCAGCATTAGGAGATTACATCTGCGTGCTATATTCGAGCATGGTATCTTAAACAATAAGAAACCTTGGGGCCAATTTTGTTCTCAAAGAACCCACTTGCAACTCTCTTTAACGTGTAACAAACAACTCTAACGGGGACAGGGCTGCCGTATTATATGTCACCACATTTAGAAGTCCGCAGGCACTTCTAAATGATTTAGAAATCCGCAGGAGCACTTACCATGAACTCGTGGATGGTATCCTAGATGTTGCTTATGACGCTGTCATGCTCCGCCCCACCAGCCACGCTCTTCAGCTGCCTAAGGAGTCATCGAGCGGTAGTGAGAAAAGAGATTTGAGGCCATTTTTTCAGGCAAGTAGTCAAAGGGATACTGCACTGAAATTTAGAGCTCATAAAACAAGGCTGGACTGATAGGCGGGATGCTGCAAAACACAAAAACATCACTCGTACAGCAATATCTAACGGATAGCCGTATTTTTGGAAAAGAAGTGAGCGATTGAACACGGCCGACAAGGCAAGTCACGATTTTCATTCCCTCTCCTCCTTGCTACGTCCCGTCGAGCTGGTGAACTGAAGGAGAGAAAAGAGGCCGCTTCCCCTCATTCTCAAATTTTCCAGGAGGACAATGACATCATAGCCCTCGCTTGATCGCGCCCTTCTTTTCTAAAAGTATGGCCATTCGTTTGAGATATCGATGTACGAGCGATGTTTTGGAGTTCGTAGTCTCCCGTTAACGCTTCTGTGGCCTTATTTCGCGATATCCATATTTCAGTTCAGAATCCTGGTATTGGAACTGAAAGCAATGGTGCGTGCAAGCTAGTGGCGAGAGTAAAACAGAAAATAATCTCCAAAGGATTCATAATATTGAGTCGAGAGAGATTTAGGCTTTCGGAGATCGACATTCTCTCCACTTCCAACTTCAGACAAAACCTTAGGACAAACAAAAACTATCCACCTCCTCTCAACTGAAGTGTTCGAGTGTCTCTTCTTGAACAGGGACCCAGAGATTCCCCAGAGCACCCTCCAGGCTTTCCCAAGTTACCCGAGTGTAAGCGTTATTTCGGCAGACCCAAGCCACTCGCAGATGCATGACTACGAGCCAAAAACGCCTTGGTGTGTGCATTATAGCTTACAAGGCGTGCAGGCCCCTGCACCCCTTTACTGTACCAATGCCAAAACCAGGAAGAGTTTGCGTCTACCACTACCAAGAGGTAGGCTCACCGCTCAAACGCATTTGAACAGTGAGCAGCAACAAAGGCAGCTAACCTTTCCGTCTACCCGCTAACAGTTCCAATCGGAGCTCTGTACTCCGACGTCCCTGTGTGCCGTCCTCTCCTCTCATTCCGTTTCTCACCGCATGGTGCTTAGAACGATGAACATTACTAGGCCGCAGGGGCGAAATGAAAAAGAAAAAATTCTGAAGCTTGGAGAGTTCCCAAGTTCTTAGAAACCTGCCATGTTATAGGTGGCCCATCTAAGTGAAAGCAACGATGGACCGTCCCGTGCTACTTTGTTTCAGTTCCAGAACGAACGGGCACTCACTCGACTTTGGACGTCAGCTGGTCCACGAGCTGCTTGATCTTCTGGTTCTCCATTTGGTCCTGCGAAATGTGACGACCACAAGAGTCGGCACGGAAGCGTCCCCAGTGGCAAGCCACGCAAAAATTTCTCTCGGCGAAATCTTCTCGTACATTGACAGACAACTTCTGGCGCTCAGATGAATTTTGCGCGTTGCTTTGGTTTGCTTAGGTCAGCGATTTCACCCGTGCCACGTCGGAATCCTCGTTGCCACCGAGAATCCGTCTGTGGGTGAAATCGTCCGAAGCGTCGTGAAACGAGACGCGGGACGGGCCACTGAACAGTGCCACTTCCATTGTCAAAGATAGCGACACCAGTGACGATGAGACCTCTGCGGAAGTCGTTTCACGAATTCCACTGTCTTCAGTGCCTCGCTTCTCCTCCTCTTCCCCACCCGCCCCTCTTCTCGAAGAAACAATAACATGCAGAATACACAAAAAGGAAAACAAAAAGAGCGAAAGCAAAGCGTTCTTAATCTGTGTCACGATAAAGGCGACCAACTCTCATTAACAATTCTAGCGTCTAATTAAAGATGTCCCCTCCGCGCTTTGTGCCGAGCTGCTGCGCTGACGCTGCATTGTGTCGCGAATGTAACATACGAGGCGGTACTCGGCCAAAGAGGTCCGGCCGTGTTTTGTTAAATAACAACCCGGCTACGCGGCTGTAGTAAACGCCATGAGAAAAATTCCGCGCGTCTTCTCGGAGACAACAATGTACTCAGCAGCTGTTTCTCTCCTCGTCGCTTCGGAGCAGTGCTGAAAAAGCGGATGTTTTCCTTTCGTGTGCGGCATTTTCTTCATTACTCCGGCGCGATGAGAGAAAGCTGCTCCTCTGCATTAGGACACTTTTGACAAGGAATATCTGCTTTGTTTCGTATGTTGCTTTTCTGCATTACTCCGCTGTAATGAGCAAAAGCCGTTTCGTTTTCGTATGCTACTTCCCTGCATTACTTCGGTGCGGTGAGCGGAAGGCTCTTTTGTTTCGATCATCTGCTTTTTTTGCATTAGTTCAGTGTGATTAAGGAATGTTGTTCGGTTTTGAGTGTCTGTTCTCAGCTTTACTGTGGCGTGGTAATGAGAAAGCTGTTCCGTTTAGTTTGACGCTTCTCTGCATTACTCCGACGTAATAACGAAAAGATGTTTCGTCTTGTACATGTGCTTCGCCGCATTACTTGGGTGTGACGAGGGGTAACTGGTCGGTCTTTGTTTACTGGTTTATTGTGTTGTTATAAAAACGGATCTACATGTCGTGGGGGAAGCTGGCGGCATTGCTTTCGCATATAGATTAAACGGAAACGGAAGACAGTTGACAATCTTTTGTAATTAGCATCTTTATCGATTGCTCAAGTAACCAGAAAGCTGAGGTATTGTTTTTCTGAAATTCCTACCAGCGTTTCTTGTGTACTAAAAATACGCTTCAAAAAAAAAAAAAAAAAAACTCCAGTGTACACGTAATGTTGGGATTCTTTTGTTGTTCATAATTCCTCTGGTGTTTCTGCTACGATTAAGGCTGCGACGATACAGTCGGGTGTTTGAAATATAATCTCTCAAGAAGAAGCTGCAAATTCGAGCTTTTTGCCTTGTCTCCCATTTTGCCTGTGAACCGAAAAAAAATAAAGATTATTCTTTTTCTCATTACTGTTCCTCATACTTTATTATTATTATTAATATTATTATTATTATTATTATTATCATTATTAAGTAGAGAGCACGACAGAGCACCTGTTTCTACAGTGGCCACGAGTATTGTTAAGGCATTTAGATTTTCTATTTTATTTTTTGCCTTTTCTTGTTCTACCCCCTTTCTTTATCTTTCCCTCCCTCAAGCCGAAACTGGCTGTCGTCCATGACAGCGTGTCGCTGGAAACGCCACCACAAAATACCAAGCGACATCACATGCGTAACAATGTTGCCAACAGCTGTTTCTTCGCTCGACTTGGGAGCGATGCGGAAAGCTGCTTCCTTTTCTGCGGCGCATCTCTGCATCCTTCCGGAGTAATAGGGGAAAGCGGCGACGTTCTGTGCGCCGCTTTTTCCCTGTTACTTTGATGTGACGAGGGAAAAGGGTCCATGTTTTTTTTCTTCGTGGCGCTGCTGAGGAATGTTTGAAAGCCTCCAATAATTTTGCTATATTTTCTTGCAACGCTCGGAACAATAACCAAACGGAAGGTTTCCGGCTATGCGTTCAACCCCGGCCGATTACACATGCTTTCAATTGTTAGGGGGTGTCGCCACCGGCAATGTATAATGTTGCTTTTTTTTTCTGCTTATTTCCTTTCAGACATTGCAAATTTCGTCTCGAGCGCGTGTTTGTATTAGCAACACTGAGAGGATGTCACCAATAAATATTCATTGTAAACTTAGAACTAGGAATTCATTTTTAATGTCTCTTTATACTTGAAGAGAGGTGCTCAGTTTTTGGCGCTTTAAGCCGGGGTCACATCGTTTATACACTATACAGATGACGCTATACTTCGTTTCACCTTATCGTTGTACCGCAGCGAAGGCTAGAAGCGCGAGCTGATAGCGCTGGCAGCTGCCCTTGGTGCACGAGAGCTTGTGCCGCCGAGACGTGCCCCAGAGCAAGGAGCTCGCGCTTGTAGCCTTTCCTGCGGTACAACACAAGGTGAAACAGACTATATACATGGGTTGCACGTGACGTCATATCCTTCCTCCTTTCTGGTGGCCAAAACCTGCCGTTATACTTCGTTTCACCTTATGTGCGAGCGAAGGCAAAGCTGGAAGCGCGAGCACGGAAGCTCCGTGCGTTCAGGCTTTGCTCGAGCGCGCAAGCTGGGGAGAAACGCACAAAGCGCTTGTCTCAGCGCTTCTAGCTTTGGCTTCGCTCGCAGATAAATTCGAAACGAAGTATAATGAAGCTGTGCTCACTCGTTTCCGCTCGCTCGCGACGCTCGTGTACTGCTCGTAGAATATGCACAGTAAAGGCTACGCTCGAGGAAGTTCGGCCACCAGAAAGGAGGACCAAATTACGTCAGTGCAACCTATGTATACGGATCAGTGGCAGAGTGGGCCAGCGCACACCAGCTCGGAGCACGTGGAGCGAAAGCTCGCGCTGCAGAACCCAGGGATGCTGGGGCCCTATGTTGCGCTTTTGGACTCCCAGGAGACTAGAGAAGGAAGTGACGTCAACAACGCTCTTTGGATTTTGATTGGTGGAGTCGCTGATGACGGTATCTGCTAAAATACCGTCATCTGCTAAGATACGTTCATTCACACCTACGTCACTTCCTTCTCCTAGTCTCCCGGGAGTCCAAAAAGCGCAACATAGCACCCTGAGCTCAATCCTTACCCTGCCCGCTTCGATCTGGACGAGCATCGTACCGGTGTTCGGTTGTTTATTACCACTCCGTAGTGCACTTTAAGAACCCCAGGCTAGCAGTTGTACCGCACTGGATTCATTGCTAATCTGGAGCAGGGGGACAATACTCCCGTTGAGGCAGACTAAGTTCTAGGCTGTTAAACATACACGCACCCCAATTTCTTTTTTTTACAAAAGACAGTATGCAAAGACGTGTCACCGCAATATTCGTGGTTCGAATGCTGCGTGATAAGTTTATCTTTGAACTCATTGTCAAGCGGCATTTGAAGCACGTATCTTGCGGTGACTCGCTTTCGAATTTGTATGCCGACTGTTTTGTATGATGTATTGGGGAGGAGATCGAACAGTCACGCCTCTAGCGGTACGCTTCAGCTGTGGAGACAACAAACCGTATTTTCTTTTTCTTTGTGATCCGAGAAATCGAAGAAGACGATTTGAAGGCCGCTCCTCGTGCGCCTAAAGCACATGGTCAGAGCGACGCGCTCGTGCCCTGACCATACAATACTTCGTTTCACCTTATCTTGTACCGCAGCGAAGTCTAGAAGCGCGAGCTCATAGCGTTGGCAGACTGCCCTTGGTGCACGAGACGTGTGCCGCCGAGATGTGCCCCAGAGCAAGGAGCTCGCGCTTGTAGCCTTTCCTGCGGCACATCATAAGGTGAAACAGAGTGTAGGGAGTATTCACTGGCGGCCATAGCTGTGTGCGCGAATGCTGAGCGCTTGCTGATGGCGAGCTTCCACAGTTCTTTTGCAACGTGCATTCCGCACCATCAAGAGTGCCGGCCTCAGCAGCCTATTGATGTGAGCTCGTTCTGAGCATGCGCTCTAAGCAGCACCCACAAATATGACGTCTATGCTTCGTTTCACCTTATGTTGTACCGCGGCGGAAGCTGAAGCGCGAGCTCTTAGCGTTGGGCAAGCCGCTCTTAAGTCACGAGAGCTTGTGCCGCCGAGATGTGCCCCAGAGCAAGGAGCTCGCGCTTGTAGCCTTTCCTGCGGTACATCGTATGAAACAGAGTATAGTGAATACTCAGTATAGGCGAGGTTGAATTTCGTTGTTGTGCTGTGTTTGGTAAACACCGGGCTGTGTGGATAACAAGCTCGATAAAGCGCCCCTTTAGTTCGATCTTCTGATCAATTGGACTATTCACTGGCAGCCATAGGTGTGTGCGCGGCTGCTGAGCGCGTGCTGACGGCGACCTTCCACAGTTCTTTTGCAACATGCATTCCGCACCATCAAGATTGCCGGTCTTAGCAGGTTAATAATGTGAGCTTGTTCTGAGCATGCGCTCTAAACATCGCCCGCAAACACGGCGTCCAGTGAATATCCCCTATATACGTTTTTTTCGCTTCCTTTCGTACTCAGTCACATGGGTTCTATATCTGGTATGCGGACGAGCGAATAATACGACATTAAACCTGAATATGCGAGAAAATATAGGCCAGGCAAAACAAGGATCTGTGAAAATCACTCATTTTACATGAACACCACCCAGCGGCGTGTAGAGGTCAAAAAGATGTTTTAACGCATACCAGAAGTGACGACATTCAAGATGGCTACAGCCTTGTGGAAAAGTTGTATAAGCAGTGTGAGCGCGGCTTTATATTATATATAATTTGTCGGAACTCAAATCAGGGCATATGCATTATATGAGTTCTGTGTAGATTCTATATCTTCTTATACGCTCTTGGCATTTTTACTGAAAACATTCATAAAATTGTTTCACTAGGTTTGCGGCTTTCAGCAGATCACTCCAGGTGTATACTGCATATTGCCGCGTGGATAGAGGAGGAGGAACGGGGACGCTTATCCGTATTTCTAGAGGATTCGATTTTGCACTTACCCCGAGTGCAAAAGATAAGGAGGACAACATTACCTTTCCGAGTTAGTCTCGCCGTAGCTCACTCCCGGGTATTAGGCCGAATATTCGAGAGACCGAGTATAGTAGATAGGAAACCTAGCGTGGCCTTGCCGACTCACTCTGCCGATGACGAGGAACACTCTCCCTCGCAGTCTCGCTCATTCCAGCTGTCACGCCGACGCAGCGACGTTCGTTGCTGCTGTTGCGACGCTCATTCTTTCCTTCGTTTCTGCCACAAGTTCGCCGATTAAACCTTTAATTTCAGTTAACGCTCGTCGAGATTTTTTACCTGCGACAATATAGTATTTGGCGGAGATGATTAGTGATGCGTCTCAATAATGTCGCGTTGTTTTTTTCATTGGAGGACGGCGTATCAGTTAATTCTTAAATTATGACCATGAATAAGTTTAGTTGAGGTGATATGTCTGAGATCGCAAGAATAATCGTCAGTTTATTTTGTAGTTACAGTGACAGATGAAAGAGAAACGTATGGCTTTGCGGAAGGGCTGAGTCAATTTTACCGTGCGAGTCAAAAAGATTGTTGTCTATTTGAAAGGGCCGCATAAATTGGTTTCTTAACGTATAGAGCCAAGATTCAACACAGTTTTCTCAAGGTGGTGGATCTTCTGTGTAGAAATTTAATTAAACAAAAATTACCTAAGTAAATAAAAAAGCAAAAACTTCAAATTTGTATTTACAGCGTTCGTCGGCTCACAACATATTTCTATGAAAAGTGATGCCATAGGCATCGCGTAAAGTAAAGAAACAACGCCTTCTCTTTGGCTGCTGCCAAAGGAGATGGAATGGGATAGCTTTTGGAATCCCTTGCACCTCTTTATGTGCCTGTCAAGCCAGTACCCCGGGCCCCTTGAAACAAGGTCTGCTCTCCCCCAACGTGCGTCAGCAACGCTGCCAGCCAATCGTGCAGCGTCTCAGATCCGAAAGCGACGCTACAGCACGCTTCAACGCCAAGACGCACCCGTCTGCCGCTTTGGCGCATTTTGTCGAGCTTCGGCGCGTTTTCCGTATTGGGGCGGGCCTTGCTTGTCTTCTACACTCTAAGAAATAGGGAGTGTACATACCCCTTGTCCCATATGTAACTCCCCGAAACTAGATTTCGTCGTTCTGTCCACTGACGTCGAGCTGGCGATACCAACTTTTACGAGCGGCTTGATAGTCGAGTGATACAACTTATTAAAATAGCTAATGTACTTATTAAAGGCTATATTAAGCCAATCAAGGTTTCTTTGGCCCTGCTGCAAAACCTCAGTAATTTTTTTGTAGTCTTTGATACGCACATTAGCTATTTAGTACGTTATATCCAACAGCTATCAAGCCGCTTGTAAAAGTTGGTATCTCCAGCTCGACGTCAGTGGACAAAACGACGAAATGTAGTTTCGGGGAGTTACATATGCGACAAGGGGAGTATCCGTGTACACCCCTATTTCTTAGAGTGTACGTGGTATTTGGTTAAGCTCGGGGACTTCGGTCTGCTTCAGCGCTGTGCCGTTCTCGCGCCAATTCTTCCCGAAATTGAATGGAAGCATAGCCTTACACCAGTTGACGCTTCCCCGCTAAATTTAGCGAGGAAATTGAATTGGTGTACAATTAACTTTACACCATTTGCAATTTTTTTTCTGTTGAATTGAACTATTGAGCCGCGACGGACGGACTCACCATCTCATGGTTTGGTGGCTCCAAAAAAGTTATGATCGCAATAGAAAAAAAAAAAGAAAAAGGAAGAGAAACGCAACTTAAAAACTTTGACGTCTCCATACACTTTGAAACGCAACCCTTCAAAAACATGGTCACACTCGCTGGCTTGCCCCTTTGTGCTGCCTCATTAAGGGAACACCGGCGCCCATAAAAAGTTAATTTAGCAAGCCACAGACGCGAGAGAGATCTGTAAAGTACGTTAGGCGAGGAAGTCACGTCCCTCCAATTACGACAAAAAGCTCTTGTTCGGTCCGTGTTTTTTCTTCTTTGGTGTTATTTGACGCGACTTACGTGACCGCTTGAAGCATTTCATTTTGGGAGTGTGGAGCGAAAGGAATACAAGGAGGCGTGTTCGCGGAGAGGGAGCCGAACGAGATTGCGACAGGCACACAGACCGCGTGCTCATAGCGTGACTCACTTATGTGACTGGGACAGTGCAAGGGACCGTGAAACGGAAGTCTGCGGCAGGGACACGGATGACCCTATTCGACTGCATGCGCGGTATACGTCAAATCTGGGACCGTCGGGTCTAAGCTGTCCACTCGATAATTTAAACGCTGCGTTATGCTTCGTTTCAGCTTAAGTCCAGACGCAGCTGACTCTATGAGGTAATGCACGGGAGCAATTCAGCAGCGTCAAAAGCTCAAGTTACTAGGACTTTTTCGTTTATGATTGGTTCTCTGATTCGTCCCATCAGCTCGGAGCGTCGGTTGCGTCTAGACTTAAAATAAAACAAATTGTAAATCTTTTTTTTTTTGCTGTCGAGTTTTGTGTACGTTGTTCTCACAGTTCAGAATAGTTTTAGTGAATCATGTGCGTCTTCAATAAATCTTCCAACAATCCACCCTTCCCCTTCTAAAACAAAATCCAAATGAGGCCCAAAATATTTTTACACTGTTGTGCCCGGGCGGAAGATAACCAAAACCAGTTAATCTGTAAGGTGTGACAGAAAAATTGGGAGCCATTCCATTCTGTGAAGGTGGATGACCAGCTAAGCTGTTCAGCACACGACACAGGCGTGACACAGAAGTTTGAACAAAGGCACGAACACATTTATTGTCTTGATCGGTGGCCATCGTAACGAAAGGTACGCACACACACGTGCCGCCCTCCGCCGCCGCCGCCGGTGACATTTTCGTTGCCGTTCCCGCCGTTGCTCTTCGTAGGCGCGTTGCTCTTCGGGAATCCGGACTATACGGGCCTCCCCATTACGACGAGAAAAGAAAACTGGAATTTAAAATGGAGAACGACAATTTGTCTTTCTGTTTTTTTTTTTATATACATTCGCGTGGACGACTATCGCCGCCCCGAGGAGCCGGAGGAAACAAGACACGCGCGACAGAACCGCCACCCCGGGAGAGCGGAAGGAAAGGGAACTAGGCTCGCAAACGGGGCTTGGAACGACGATAAGGAGAATGCAGGGAACGGTGTTCCACGCTCCGCACGCGCACATTTTCCCCGTATAAAAGGTTCGAAGTAAATAACCAAAATAATGCGTTGTCGCACGCGCGTGCAAGATGCCATTTGTTTTAGGCTATTGCTTTAGAACAGTTACTGCTGCCGACGCCGGCACGTTTGGCGCGTGGGTGCGGTGCGAGCGTAGAGTATTTGGTCGCGCACACGAAAAATCCACGGAACCCCAACCATAGGCGTAGACTTCGGGGGGGCATCGGGGCTCGGGACCCCCCCCCCCCCGGGCCGGGGCCATGATCTTTACCGAGATGCTATTTACGTGCCATGTAACGAGCTTCTAGTAGTGGCATGTAAACAAAATAGCGCCCACGTTGCCTTTATTGACAAAATACATAGGAATCCCAGCGTGCTTTCGATAGCTTCAATCTTCAGTTCTGGCGAAAAAATAACGCGCAGCACCCCCCCCCCCAACCCCCCCCCTCCCCCCCGAGAACTTCTCAGCCCCCCCCCCCCCCCCCCGGGAAATTGGAAAGTCTACGCCGCTGACCCCAACCATCAACAAGTTCGCTGTAGAAAAAAAAACACACACACACAAAAAAGTGAGTTTTCTAGTCACGGGACTCACGAGCGGTTGGTGGCGTTCCACCGGAATTAAGACGGTTAATAGTTTTTAATTCTGTGGTTCTAATCTACAAGTGGTCGTCGGCAAGAACGGTTTCTTTTCGAACCGACAGAAAAAAATCGTCAATACGCTTTTCGTTATAAATTTTGCATGCTGTGTTTAAAGGGGTACGGAAACGAAATGACATGGCCGCGAGCTCTCTAGCTCTCGCTTCAAAATCGGCCAGTGAAAAGTGCAATGCGTATCGCGCTCGTGACGTCGAGGGCCTCCAAAGGTACTTACTGTAGTTGCGTGCATTGCCGCTATAGTGGCGTCAACGCGTGACAATCTCGCCTAGTAATAGTAGCCGAGGACTGTACGCCCTCCGGCCATATACACCTTTTCTACGTGGGCGCCGCCATCTTCAATTCTGGAACTTCCGGTATGCGTGAAAACATCGCTTTCTTCTCGCCTCAACAGTATTAACATCTTAATTGCAACCGTCAGTCGTTCTTGTTATGACCCTTCTATACTTTTTTACTTGTTCGGGGTTGTAATATCTTGCTTTTTTTTTTGGAACGCATACCGGATACGGGGACAACGTGGCTGGGTGCGAGGCTAAACGGAAAAGGTGTATAGACCTTTTCTGAAAGTGCGCCGCCATCTTGAATTGACGTCACTTCCAGTATGGGCGAAAACATTGTTTTGCCTTTGCCACACCGAAAGAGGGCATTTAGGATATAAGCGTAACCGGCACACTTTCTCGTTTTGCCTCCCCTTTATTTTTTTACTATTTGCAGGTTGAAACGTTGGATTATTTTTTCGTCGCCCATACCGGATACGCCTATTATGTGGCTGGGGACGAGAGTACACAGAAAAGGTCTATAGACCGTTTTACTGAAAAAGGGCGCAAAAAAAAAAAAAGACGGGAGAGGGCTAGCAGCGCTTTTCCCCTTGCTTGTACGTTAGGAAGAGTGAAAGTCCCGGAAAAGAGGCTTCACCGGTGATGGGTGCATGCAGTGCCCGAACTTCGTTCGCGCTTTGACCTCTGTTTTAAACTCTCAAACTTAATTAGAGCCACGGGCTTCGATAGCGACAGTCCCCAGGTCATCGGGACACCATTGTTCGGTTATAGGGTGCACAAATAACGACAAAAAGCGTCGAATACTGCCCGAGGACTTATGTAGCTTGCACGGAACCCGGCGAGTGCGGCTGCAATGTCTTTAAGCTCCATCCCTTTTCACATAATCCCGATCTCCGGCGGCAGTGGTTTGCGTCCATAAGCCGAAAAACCTGTTTCCCAACGCCATTCTCTCGACTGCGCTCGGAACATTTTGTGAATGAAGCGCGCACCGAACGCTGTACCGCCGATGAACATGCGGTGCGCTCGCACGGTGGGTGCAAGTTTTCTCATGATAATTGCAGTTTCAGCTATTAACGTTTTGCAACTGAATTTATCTTAATATTTATATCTTGAAGTGGTGACACGGGCTCGATTTTAACATATACAACACTTCTAAATTTGAGGCTTGGGCGAGTTGGTACATACTTCGGAATTAAAAACAGCGCGAAAAAACGAGGACCAGACAAAGAAGTGACACGGACAAAGCGCTGACTTACAACTGAGTTTATTGAACGCAAAAACGCAATACAACACTTAGTTGAAGGCTCATTTCCGCCGCTGGGTGTATCTGAAAATTGTCAAAAAGTAAGTTCTACCGGTTTTCCTGAATCGCAACCTTTTGCGCGAGACCAGAGAGCCGTGAACCTATGTTGACCGTTACAACACGACTAGATTCTTCTTATTCTCAACACTAGTAAGGAATGTAGATAGAACGTGGCTGTTGCTGTTGCTGAAAGTTGACACATGCTCATGCATCGATTTCGAATCGTTGAATCATTGATCGACTCGCTCCGGCAATAGGCCCATCTCGACTTCGCTGTTTTCAGTTCTTGACAAAAGACACTCATCGAACTGTTTTCAGTTCTTGACAAAAGACACACATCGACACATGGTGTAAAGTTAATTGTACACCATTTCAATTTCCTCGCTAAATTTAGTGGGGAAGTGTCAACTGCTGTAAGGCTATGCTTCCATTCAATTCGGGAAGACTGGGCGCGAGAACGGCACAGCGCTGAAGCAGACCGAAATCCCGGAGCTTAACCTAATACTCACGTACACTCTAAGAAATAGGGAGGGGGGGGGGGGGTACAGGAGTACTCCCTTGAACCATATGTAACGCCCCGAAACTAAATTTCGTCGTTTTGTCCACTGACGTCGAGCTGCCGATACCAACTTTTACAAGCGGCTTGATAGCTGTTGGATATAACGGACTAAATAGCTAATGTGCGTATCAAAGACTACAAACAAATTACTGAGGTTTTGCAGCAGGGCCTAAGAAACCTTGATTGGCTTAATGTAGCCTTTAATAAGTACATTAGCTATTTTAATAAATCGACACTCGAACACAGCATGCAAAACGTTTATGAACACCTTATAAAAACGAGGCGAGTGCTGCAAATATTGTATCATTTGACAGGGATTGAATTTCCCTTCAGGTTTTTTGTTGATTTAGATGCAGTACACCGAGAATGTTTTTGGCGTTTCGTGTCATCCCTACCAATGAAATGCAATCTGAACAAGGACGCACAAGATAGGAAAATTCCAGGGAACGATCGAAGGCAGCTCACTCCGGCTTGGAGGTGTTTATAAACGTTTTATCTGAGGCTCGTGTATCGACCAGTGAATCTTCTCTCGAGAACTGAAAACAGCAAAGTCGAAATGGGCCTTTTGCTGGAGCGAGTAGGTCAATGGTTCAACGATCCGAAATCGATGCATGAGCATGTTTCAACTTTCAGCAACAGCAACTTTCCATCTACATTATGTACCGATGTTGAAAAAAGAAGAATCTAGTCGCGTTGTGACGGTCAACATAGGTTTTCGGCTCTCTGGTCTCGCGCAAAAGGTTGAGATTCAGGAAAACCAATAGAACTAACTTTTCGACAATTTCCAGCCACACCCGGCATCGGAAAAAAGCCTTGAACTAAGTGTTGTATATGATAAAATCGAGTCATTGTCGGCACTTAAAAATATTATTATTAAGATAAACTCAGTTACAAAAGTTACAAGCTGAAACAGCAATTATCTTGAGAAAACTTACACGCACCGTGCGAGCGTACCTAATATTCATTGGCGGTACAGCGTTCGGTGAGCTCTCCATTCACAAAATGTTCCGAGCACAATCGAGAGAATGGCGTTGGGGAAAAGTCTTCGGCTTATGGACGCAAACCACTGCCGCCGGAGGTCGGGGTCATGTGGGGAGCGATAAGCTTAAAGACATTGCAGCCGCACTTGCCGGATTCCGCACAAGCTACATTGGTGCTCGGGCAATATTCGACGCTTTCTGTCGTTGTTCGTGCTTTTTATAACCGTGCAATGGTGTCCCGATAACCGGGGATTGTCGCCATTCGCGCCCGTGGCTCTAATTAAGTTTTAGATTTCAAAACAGAGAACAAAGCGGGAACAAAGTTTGGGCAGTGCATACACCCAACACCGTGAAGCCTCTCATCCGGGACTTTCACTCCTTCTAACGCCCCAGCAAGGAGGAAAGCGCCGGTAGCCCTTTACCCTCTTTTCTCTCGCTCTCAAAATGGCGCTACTCACGACCAAACGGTCTACACACAGCCTTTTCACTGTAATGCATCCGCGGTACCTAAAGAGGTCAGCCGAACACAAAATGACCAACGAGTTAGAATTGTGTTTCTAATGTATTCTATAAGAATAGATTAGAAACACAATTAAAACTCACTGATAAATTTTGTAAGGGATCGGACACCAGCACTGCGTCACTCGGACGTAAGCGCTCGTCCACCATCAATCCGTCGACGAATATTCGTATTCGCGTTCGTAGCAAATGGGTGCGGCGACGGCATTTATCATCACTCGCGAATGACAATTCGTTCCACGGTGTGTTTAACAAGCACGGTGGAAGCTTGGAGTCGTTGCATCCGGTGCCCCAGCACGCCAGGACCACGTAAATTCACATTTCGCTTTTGAGTTGAGGAGGAAAGCTAAGAAAGAAAGTAAAAGTTCAAAAAATCGTTCGTGGTTCCTTTAAAGACAGCAGCATTTATTTCGACTGGCTGCATCCATGTTATGCGGGGAAGCAAACTCGGATACATTTTTCTCAATGTGCATTCGGTTACTAAACAACGATTGTAGCAACACAGAATGCGCTGGATCCTATACCTCGAAACACGAAAGCACATCGGACGCACACAGCCTGAGATAATTAGAATTTCGGGTACACCCTACGATATTCCATACCGAAGCCACGTGTCTCACGACGAAACGGTGTTGTGATAACGATCCGCCGATGTATACTTAGAGAGAGCCTCCCCGTCTATACGGCTGCGTCGCGCCCACATGAAAACGTACTCCGTTCTTAATTGGGAACCGAGGCGGGTCTGCTACGCCCCGTTTCACCCTCACGATGGACCGCAGCTGAGCCTACGAGCCATCTCAACCAATCCAGGGCTCTAATTGAATTACGTGATTAAACGTCGTGAGCACCTCGCATAGGTCACATGAGATTCACGTGGCATTGGATCGGCTTGGATTGTTCGCGGCGTCCTCTTCGATCCATCCTACGAGATGAAACGAAAGTCGTACTCTGTTTTGCATGTTGGTGAACCGCAGCAGCGCTGTGAGCCAGCGAAGTCAATTCGACGTCCTGTGAGTGTCGCCGAACCTACGGGAAAGGGTAGTCACGTGACTCGTATCGCAGTGCTGGATTGGCTGATATGGCTGGTGGCGTTCGCTGCGCGCTCCATCGTAAGGGTGAAACTGTCGGTGCATCCGAGAGCGCTCGCGGCAGGTGGGATACGACGAACGGAGAGGAGGAAAAAGCAAACACGGAGAAGTGGGAAGAGGACAACGACGATCGCATTATCGGTTTCCTTTATGTGCGCACTACGTGCGCCCCTAAACTGACAGTGCGGTGGAGGCTAGGTGTGCTCGCCAGACCAATCAACGGCCAGACACATCGCTCTCTACGCGTGTGTATGGGGCGGGAGCGTGGTCACGTGGGGAAACGTAGACGTGTGTGGCTGGTCTGATGAGCAGGTGGCTTTCTAACGAGCTGTCAGTTCAAGGTGTGGGCGGAGTACAGGTCTCCGCTCGGCTGGACGTTTCGTGTCGTTAGCGACTCGGGAACCGACGATCGCACTCGGGTAATTGAACCTTGCCGGCATCTACACCCTCGCGGTAGCGGACAGGACTGCGTCGGGTAATGCCTCATGAGCAACCAAATCTGGACTACAGAGAGCCGTGCATTGTTACCGCGTTGCAACTAAACAAAATTAGGGAAAAATAATGTATCTATTTTTGTAATAAACGAGGGACGTTCAAGGTTCAACTGGACTTTTTTTGTATAGAATTGCCGAACAAGTGTAGCGTGATGCAACTTGTGAACGACGTTAACGTAATCATTCATGAATAGCCACCCGCAATACCGTGTTTAAGGCATGCACAGCAGTTCCAGCTATTATTGCATCGAGCAATGTGTACGTAGCTGTGGAGCAACAGTGCCATAATCCAATGCGGAGAGCAAGTCGCCTGCTTCTTGCGTAGGAGCTACGGTGACGTCAAAACGACGCTGAGTTTTGATTGGCTTTGATTGAAAGGATAGTGGGTAGACCTCAATGCTATGATGCCATGAGGTCCGCCCACTATTTTTTTCAATCAGCCAATAGGAGGTCGGCGCGGCTATCCCACATTGCACCTCCCGGACCTTTGGCAGAACTATCGGTTCGAGAGTAAATGAATTTGGTGCCCTCTTTCGCCTCTTTTGACTGAGCAGAGAGAGAAGATTGTTTCTTTGTATCAATATCGGGGCCGAAGATAACCCACGTTGGGAACAAAGGCGAAGTTTGGGGAGCCGTATCTGGTGGCGATTTCCGCTCCGTCTGTGTGCATCTTCTCTGTCCTGTGTCCTTGTTCGCGCTGTTTTACCCGTAAACAAACTTCCAATGGTCGTTTGGGTGCGCACCGGGATCAGTAGTCTAGTTCCGAGATTGAGCCCATGATTTGAACAGAGTCGATCAGGCTCCGCATCCCTAGTAGAACATGACCACTGATTTGGGATCGGCGAATACCTTCCCGTCTTTCACGTTCCCGGGAATCCCCTTCCCGCCATCCCAGATTTCGAGTACATGTTTTCGCAAACGCGGCGCTAACAACACGTGTTCAACGCACGAGCGAAGTTAATCACGATGTGAAAGATGCGTGTCAATAAGCGATGTGCATCAGTGTAGCCCACTTGTTTTTCCATCGGAATACTCGTGAACGGTGTCCAAATACGTCTCGATTTTCGGCCTCTTCTGCGGATGTCCGAAAAGACAGTCGAATTCAGGAGGGACATACAAGCAATCTTCATGTCGCTGCTGCTGGAGCAGCTGCTCGAGCACCTTGACGACGGACTGCCATCAGGCCGCGGGCGGCTCTTGGCGAGCGGACATTACGACTTCTTCCGAGGCGATATGCCCGGCGAGAAAGGAAGCCACGTGTGCGTGACGAGGGCTGGTCGTGCTGACTTCCGGTCGAATCCGCCGAAATCGACGGAGCGACGTTTCTCTGGATCCGGATGGATATCTGGAGTGTAAGCTGATCCAAAACGACGAATGGAGCATGTTCGTCTCGATTCCTATCGCCCTGTCTAATAGGCATGCGCCCACAAAGTCGATCCCGGTGCGCTCCGAAACGACCCGTGGAATTCGCCATAGGTCAACAACGGCTCAATGGGCCAACAGGGTGTAGCGCGACGTTTTAGGTGTCGAACGGGTGGGAGATGCCCTGCGCGCACTTTGTTTTCTAGCCACTTAGTCTAGAACCCAGTCGCGTTCTAGGTGGCAGCACATATTTCGCAAAGATGGATTGTGGGGCTGTTATGACTAACACTCGGGACGACTCGTACACGTCGTTCATCCTGGAAGCGACACGATCCATTATCTCTTATAATTGTGAGTTTAAATCACGCCAGAAAGTAAGACGAACGCTTAACAAGGTCATCACGTACCTTGATTTGCCTTTCTTCTCACTCCATTCGGAAATCACAAAACCTTAAACCGTCACGAACTTCTTCAATTCTTCTGGGCAATCTCACCTGCCGTACATCGGATCGTCGTAGTGCCTCAACACGATGGTGAGGTGCACGCCATGTTTTTCCGAGATGGTCTATATCCGGCGAAGAAGAATATTGCGAACTTAGCATTAGGAACAAACAATGCCACGGACAAAATTGTACAAATGGTGTCAACAGTTTGGCGAAGGACGACAACCGGTGACAAATGACCGCCGTAGGGACGCGTGCGTCTAACTGCAATCCCGCAGCCGTTTTTTTTATATATTATAGAGATTTTAGGGAAATACCGAAATAATGACAGCGGTGCTTAGACGTGCACGGGAAATACTTTGAATCCTAATCCTCTTCTTCAGAGGCTCTGAAGGTTTTGAAGAAGACGATGAACCATATGAAGAAGTGTACTAAAGCGAAGTTGCTATAGTAAGTTAGTTTTGTTGTGTTCCGTCCTTTCTTCGTCCCTCTTGTAAGTTCAAGCTAATCTTTCACCAACACTGACATTAACGAGAAATGTTGTCAGTGCGATGACGCACCAAGATTTTATCCCAGAGTGTTAAACTATTTTTTGTCACTAGGTGTTTGCATTGAACGTGTTCCACGAATAGCTGCATTATCGCTACTTGTTTCGTTACATGAAACATAGCGAGTTGACTGTGTGTACAAATATGTTTGACCTTTGTTATTTCAATAAAGCGCTGCTACCGCTCTTTCTGTAGGGGACGAGGGGGCTTTGTCAAGCAGATTTTGTACTGCTTTTTCCCTCTTCCCTCTCTTTTTTGTACGAAGAGGAACAAATAAACTTGAAACTTTGAAATCTTGCACACAAAATGGCCCTTGATCTGCTAACCGCTACAAAACAAAAATAAAAATAGAATGTTGGCAGACAGCAAAGGGATCTGACACTCTGAAAACGTATATATTTGACCCCATAGCTCCCACGTATAGTTAAATTTAGTGAAACCTGGGGTAGGTCATGCGCATTTGCGAAGGAGAGAGTAGAGCTTCATAAAAACCTTTACCACTGGGCTGTCGAACGCGTTCTGGTAATGATCAGTGCCTCTCTTACGCAAAATACCACATGCCGCGCATCTGTCCATAGTTCTGTGACTCGGAATTTTTCATCCGGGTGATAAGCGCGCTAAAAGCCATATAACTTATCACGTTGTAAAGAAAGAAGAAAAAAAATGCATGGCAAATTTGTCTGCAATGGCGTTGCTACTTGAAACATTCTTGGCTTATAGCGCTACTAAGCTCCAGGCATTTCTTCTCGAGCTGTGCCTAAGATGCCTCCACTCATTATGTACCACATTGACTCGACGCACACCTCTCCGCCCCATTGACTCATATCCATTCTATTCACTCCTGTCCCCACCATTGATTCATTAGAAAGTTTTCGTAGACCGCGTTTCCCCGTCCGCTAACCCCTCCGCAATGAAGAGGCCGCTAGTGCGCCTGCGCGCCGATGGCCTTGGCTGTAGAGTCCCGGGTATCGTAGCGGGTTGCGGAAAGCGTTGCGGGACTGCGAAAACAATAGGGAGTCTTTGTAGACCGCTTCCACAGCCCGCTAAGCACCCGCATAGCGCTCCGTACTCCGCCGCAAGACCTTGAACTATGCAGACAAGGCTGGCGACGCGCATGCGCAGCTGCGACGTTTTCTTTACGGATACCGTTAGCGGAGGAGAAAAACGGTCTACTACAACACTCTCTCGACGCGCATGCGCAGCTGCGACGTTTTCTTTACGGATACCGTAGCGGAGGAGAAAAACGGTCTACTACAACACTGAGTGTTGTAGTAGACCCTTTTTTCCTCCGCTACGGTATCCGTAAAGAAAGCGTCGCAGCTGTGCATGCACATCCCCAGCCTTGTCTGGCGACGACCGTACCAGCCTTGTCTGGCGGTCGACCCGTACCAGACCGTGGCGCCCCAAGCGACGAACTTCAGAACTACATGGATGTGGACAACAAATAACAATACTCTGCGCTCGGCTGACTTAGCCGAACGCCGCGTCAGCGTTCAGCTGGAGCTGAGGGAGGAGGGGATCTTTTGCTACCACTCCGGCCTGCATGAACAATGCAGCATGCATGGTGCATATGCCCAGGTCAGCCCAAAAGTCGAAGTGGGTCAAGCTCGCATTCTCTGACGACTGCTTTTGGGAGAGATCCGGCACTAACACCAAACGTCACTTCGGTCATTGGTAGTATTTTGACGCTAAATTGAGAACATGCCCTCAAGGCCTGTGGGCATGTCCACAGGCCTTGTGTTGGGTAAACACCGAGGTGTGGGTACGGCAAACGGGTCAAAGCGCCCCCTATAGTTCGATCTCCTCGCCATAATGAAAGCCTGCTGCCGATCACGTGTAAATTTTCCCGCTAGATTTAGCGGGAAAATCGAATTTATCTGTAGGCCACGTGACGTCATTTTTTCCCGCTAAATCTAGAAGGGAAACTGAATTTCAGTCTAGGTCACGCGACATCATGTCACGTGACGTCGAGTTTCCCGCTAAATCTAGCGGGCAAACTGAACTTCTGTATAGGTCACGCGGCAAGAAGTCATCCGACGTCATTTTTTCCCGCTAAATGTAGCGGGGAAATTGAACAGGTGTTGAGGTCACGTGGCGTCAATTTTCCCGCTAAAATCTAGCGGGAACACTGACGTCCGGTGACGCATACACGGGCCACGGCTTCGCGAAATGCGGCTTTACAAAATGCGCAGCAACTAACCAAAAAAACGTTTTACGTTAAAAAAAAAAGAAGAAAAGAAGTGAGTTTTAGTATAATGCGTTTGCTACTATGCGCAATGTTATATCTCTAACATTCGGTTCCATGCCGCGCCTTTCTGTACGCCGTGATCGAGATAGGACATGGGATACAAACAAGCAAATAAGTACACGACGCAGCCCATGACCGCGAAGCCCGCTGACTACATACCCCGTTTCGGCTGATGGTGGAGAGCCGCTGACACTTACGAGCCTTCCCAACCAATCCAGCGCTTGGAACTTAACACGTGACCACAGCCCGCACGCCACTAAGCTAGTGGTGCAAAACTATCGATAGTACTATCGATGGTCGACTATCGTAAACCTATCGATAGTTCTGTCGACGGTTTACTATCGATAGTTTTGCGACACTAGTACTAGTTTCACGGCAACAGCAACACAACACGTTGTCCGACAGACGGGCAACTTGTTGCTCGCTCCCCGTGTTGTCCTACAAACCTGTAACATCGCGGCAACAGCAGCACAACATGGACGACAACTAAATCATTGCCTTCAGTATGACAGCTTCTCGGCAACAAAAGCAGCAGCAACTTGTGTTGGACAACGTGTGTTGCCTTGACTGCTGGCTGAGCGAATTTGGCCAGCAACACGACAAGATAGATGGCTTCAATGACAGAGCTAGTTTCCTATGAATAACGTCTTACTCGAATGAAGGCTTGGAAAACGTTAGATAATAATAACTAAGGCTGGCATGCAGCTAAAATATTTTTGTGAATGTTGTTACAGTGTAATTACGGAAAGCAATTGTCGAAATGGTCACAGCTAGGGTCTTGAACGTTCAGACTGGTGTTGAAATTAGAACCGTCGAGAGACCAGCTCACATTACTGCTAGTGAAATAAAATGGCATGCCTACTCACCCTCTGATAAAGTATAATAAAAATAATCCTGGAAAGCGAAGATTAAAAAATCCAAGCATTAAAAAGACCGCTCTGATCATGGTTGTTGATGTTTGGAACTTGCAAACAGCCGCTACCAGACATCTGATTTTGTTTCAAAAATACCTAGGACGTTTTGGGGAATGAAGATCGATCACATAGCAGGCGGTAGGTAAAAGCGTTGAAGAGTTTTATTCATCGATTGTTGTGAAGGCCGATCGTGTCGGAGTCGCAGTTTTGAAACGCTGTCTGTTCAGCTCAACACCACGCTACAAAAGACGCTTTAGGGTCCTGCCGGTGCTTACTCAATTTTACAGTAAAATATGAATTGCACAAAAAGATAGAACCGGACAGAAACACCTCATACCGGGTGGCGCAAATCCCGAACATATATCGGCGATCTCACTTTCCTTGGTTAGGGCTTTCCGCTTTGTTAGCGAATGAAGAACATTTTGATAAACAGATTGTTTAATGCGTCAAATTAATTACTTTCAGATGAAGCTCATCTAGGCATTAATTGAGCTCCTTGTTCTGGCCCTGCGGGCTGCGTCTCGAGCTGAGCCATCATTTCGTCCACCTCATCCCTCCAGCCAGTCCCCTCTTTGTATTCTTCGGTAGTCTTCCAGGATGCTCTCGCAGGTTCGCTTTAAGACTCACCGGCTGCATGTATGCCACCAGCCTGTCGGTGACTCGCCCCGTTCCGAAGGTCATGGTGCTCACACCGCACGGGATTGGCCGAGATGGCTCACAGCGTCCCTAGCAGTCCGTCGCGTCGAATTGGAGTATGTAGTTCGCGGCGAAGTGTTGGTCGAAGCTGGAAGTCCTCACCGAAGCTGAAATCCTCCACACCGTACTTGGTTGCTGCGGCTTCTTAATCTTATCTATTTTCCTTCTTTTTATTTTTTAATCGTTTACGCCGTGTTTTTTTTTGTATTGTTTTTTTTTCAGGCATTTACGGCATGAAGACTGCCATTTCCGTTCTGCGCCGCCGAGTTTCCATTGAGTCCCGATTTCGCTGAGGTTCGGTTTCCTTTTCGCGGCTGCTTTTAGAGCGTCCTTCATGTTTTGCCTTGTTTTTGTATTGTTTCTTGTATGTTGCTTTGTTCGTTGGGATATTTTTTTTAAATTCAAAATCCGATATTTTTATTTTTATTTTTAACGACTATAGACGTTCTTGGGAAAGTTTTGCAGCCGATCCGGTGCGTGTTTCGTGTTTACGTCGGTCGTGGCCCGCTAAACGTAGCGGAAATTTTTCTCCGCTATATTTAGCGGGGAATCCCAGCGTCGTGACCATGTAACATAAAAGTGTCACAAGGCGTCATGTCACATGGTGTCAAATGTTTCTTCTAAATTTAGCCGATAGATTTGTGCGCTAGCGGGAAAATGTCTTCACTAAACTCTAGTGAGAAAATCTTTCGGCCATATTTAGCCGGACGTTTCTCCACTAAATTTAGCGGGGGAATCGCAGTGTCGTAACGTCATGACGTCAAAGTGTCAACAATGCGTCACGTCACACGACGTACCACTCTTTCCGCTAAAGAGAAGCGGAGAGGTTATCCGCTAAATTTAGCGGAAATCGAGGGTCACACGACGGCCACTCGACGTAGCCGTGTCGCGCGATGTCTCGGCGTCAGGTGACGTCACCGTGTGGCGTGAACACCGTCTGCTAAATTCAGCGGGACGTAAATAGGCCGTCTTCAAAAGTCCACCGAGCAAGATTGTCGGTCGCCATTGCTCGGTCACGAAGTGCGTGATTGGATCCGAGTCGTCGCCGAACGATGACGCAATCTTCGGGTCCAATACATGCTCAGAGCACGTGATCAAGCAAAATGGCGGACAGAAAGGGCGCGGACCTTTGAAAGGGTCTATTCCGTTAAATTCAAACACGACAGCTTATTACTGAGTGCATCAGTGTGTGGCGTTTCGGCTAACTCCGCAGCTCATTTCCTAAACATACACAAACAAAATGAAACGTGATTTTTTAAATAGAAGATTATTGTTCAGACGCGAAGGTCCAACATCTTTTACCTTTCTTTTTTTCTTCTAGCTCGGAGGTTGAGTTGTGTTTTCTCACTCTACAATGTCATTGTCAAATATTCTTTTGCTTACTCTGTGCCTTGCGCCTCCTTCAACGTACACGTTACACACATTTAAGAAACCTGCAGCGCCTCTACAGCCGGGGTCACACTGCTTACATATCATACAAAAGAGAGTCTCCATACAAATTCGAACGACAGTCACCGCAAGATCCGTGCTTCGAATGCTGTGGGGCAATGAGTTCAAGGAGAGAACTTGGCACGCGGCATTCGAACCACGGATATTAAGGTGACGCGTGTTTGCAGACTGTCTTTTGTATGATGTATGAGCAGTGTGACCCAGGCTTATAGGGCTAGGGCTATACGTCGAATAAAAATCCGTAACCCGATTAATTGCCACATCTTAATTGATTAATTAATCGATTAATCGGTCTAATTCATTTTTATGCATAATATAAAAAAACAGCCAACATTACATATTTTTTGGCCTTTGCTCAATATGTGATAAACGGCGCAATGCGGAGAGCAAGTTCGTCTGCTTCTTTTGCAGGGGTTACGGTGACGTCAGAACGACGCCGAGCTCTGATTGGCTTTGATTGAAAGGATAGTGGGTAGACCTCAATGCTATAGGTTGTATTCACTGGCGATCCTAGCTGAGCTCGCTGCTGCTTTCGAACCACCGGGGAAGAGAGGAGGGAAAGCTGCTTTTGTACGAAATTTGAGTGAAAGTTAATCTTCTATAATCTTCTAGAGAGAGAATAGCGACGTTTGGGGAAGCCTGGGACATACAAAGGAAAGTCTCGGTGAGAAGAGAGTTCCTCCTTCCCTTCTTCTCTTGTGATTGTCCGAGAGCTGACGGGAAACTCCTCCCGTGCATGCGATGTCAGCAGTTACCTCGAATATGGCGTCAGTCAAGAAGGTAGAGAAGCTCCTCCCACAAGCGTGATGCGCCCGTTTCAAATCCCTCCACAGTCGAAAGAATAGTTCACTGGAAACGCCCCTTGTTCCGCTTCAATGGATAGATATTGGCGACAGAGTGATGCCAACTTGTCACCGATTCTCACACTTTAAGAAAGCGACCCTTGTATTCATCGGAGAGGGAACCGAGCCTCTGAAAGTAACCTTTGTATCCATCGGAGGGGGAACCTAACCCCCGAAAGTCGTTTTTGTTTCCATCGGACGGGGAATACTCTAATCTCGCTCTCGTGGCTTCCACGACGCTAAGGCAAAGTCGAAAGATAAGGCAAATATTTACAGGAAGGAAAGACCCTCCTCCCGCGTTGGCCCCGACGTCACGGAAACGATGGGACGCCATTGGATGCGGAGGTGGCGGAGGGATATACGATTTCCTTTGAGGGGCATTTGCCGCTACCTTCTTGGCCTGCAACTTACTCTAGATGCCTTGAGGTCTGCCCACTATCCTTTCAATCAGCCAACAAGAGCTCGGCATACCAACATCATTGCAACCCCTGTGCTTCTGCGCAAGCCCGTCTGCTTAGTAGCGGACGAACTTGCGCTCCGCCTATACAATTTTTATTATGAATCAACCTGAATGTGCAGTTGAGAACAGTTCGAAGACACTCACACTTGCACGAGACAAAGAGGTTCGTTGATATCCGTCAAGAGAAACCTTCTTTGATTGTTTTCAATAGTCTCTGGTGTGCTAAACGGGCACTCGCACGGCGTTGACGTGGCCGGTATGCGTGTAACCTTGTGCGCATGCCTAAAGTTACAGATCTCGCCCCTACAGTTTACTTTGAGGTAAAATTTCACCCAAAGTTTGTCCTTCCTACAGGTGAATACGCGTCCACTTCTGCGCAATGAACGCGTTAAATATTTTACTTTCTTTTGGTTCGTCAAAAGTTTACGAATTAATCGGTTAGCAAAACTTAATCTCAATTAAAACATTAATCGATTAATCGATAGGTCAATCGATTAATTGCCCAGGACCAACCCAACTTTCTGTGGTCACGCTACTGCGGCGGCGCAGCCGTCGGAACTGCGCATGCGCAGATGCTCCACCTCACGCGGATCTGTGTTCTGCGCTGCCGCATTTTAGGAGGAAGAACGGCGAACAATGGAATTCAAAATGTGTTCAAACATAAAAAAAGAGCAGTCTGCGTTTGGGCACAGAGCAAGTTGAAAGGTCATGCTGTGCAAACTCTTTTTAACGTGAAACGTTCTTTGGCTAAATGTTCGGCATTTCGCGAGGCCCAGATGAAAGTGAAGGCCGGATAAAAGCGTGGTTGAGAGGCTGGACACTGATTATCATCGTTATCGGGTGAGAGAGGAGGATTGAGGTGCTCGACGATGATCGGTTAACGGGGAGGTCATGTGAACAGAGAGGTAGCTGAAGATGCGTGAAGTAGACGAGGAGGAACTCCACCACCTGTGCGCACTGAGAGAGAGGAGCTCGAGCGTATGGAAGACTCTTGAAGATCGCCAGGTTTATCAGCCCGATTAGCGGTAGTATCGTCTCGTCCTAGGAACAATCGCCAAGTGTACAAATGGTACGAGCTTTAACTATCTGATGAAGACCGCCGTGAGGTATCGCTAAACGTTCGCGACACTAGAACGCTTCACGTATGCAACACAATTGCCTAGCAATTTGCCGTAAATTTTTCCAAGTATATAGAGTGACTGAAATAACTATAATCTAAGATGGGCTGTAAAGATTGGTGCCTACAGCATATAAAAATAAATAAATAAATACATAAATAAAGCATTTTCCGTTTTGCAGGTGAGGAAATATTGGAAAATCCTTGTCCCCTTTTCTGTGATAAACCCGGGGACCCTATAGGTTCAGTTACCACCCCTGCCCGTTTCGATACGGATGAACATTGTACCGACGGACTGTCGTGTAATCACTGCTGCGTGATGCCCGTTAGAGACCCCAGGCTAGCGGCGGTACCGAACTGGCTGGATTTCTCATCTGCAGCGGGGACACCATACACCCGTTGGTGCTGACCGAATTCCCGCTGTCTAAACATACGCGCAATTACAATTTTCCGCCGTTATTTGCTCCGAGATTAAAATTCGCATTATATTCCGTTCCAGTAGTTACCGCTTCTGCGAGCGTTGTTCACAAACAAATGGCAGATGATAAAAGGGCGGGCTCCCGAAAGAAACACAATTCCATTTTGGCCTGCACACAAAGAACCTAAATCCAGCTAAATTCCACATTTGTGTGCCCCAATCGAAATGAAAAAGTAAAAGTTTGCTACAGAAAGGTTTGAAATCCTTTGAAGCGTTGCTTTGAGGCTGCTGAACATCTCTCAAACGTTAATATTTATTTTCCACATATCCTTCTTTTTTTGCTCGCTTTCTTTAATATTAAAATCAGAAAACGTCCAGCACAGAAACGAAGCAATGAATAAAACTCCAGGTACGAGTATACCGGCACTCAATTATACAGGCGGTTGTCCGTCGGACGGTGGCAGGCGGCAGACCCTAATTTCACCCCTAACCTGACAGTGCAGTGGAGGCTACGTGCTCGCCAGACCAATCAACCTCTCGCCTTCCATCACGTGACCCGCGTTCTCTCTGCGCGTAGGTATGGGGGCAGGAACGTGATCACGTGGTGAAATTATGTACGTACCACTGGTCCAACGTGCACGCGAAGCTTCCATCGCACATTCAGCTTAGGGGTGAGCGAAGAACCAAAGACCAGAGAGAGACGGTCGTATAAATCTGCGCCGCGTACGGGCATGTACGAACGCAAAGGGGAGGAAAGGTACCTCCATAATAGAATCGCTCGCCGAGTAACTCTACTTCAGGCGCGCTGGCACGCCGGCCGGGTTTAGTCCGCACACGGTCGTTCGCAGGAATGCTCCCTCGAGGCATCTGCATTATGAAGTGCATCTGCTCTCTTTTCATTTACTGCGGGCTTCGCTTCTTTCGACTAAGCCTTTCGGGCCGGCCGTTGAGTGAATTCGTTTTGCGGCCGCGATGCGGATGCCTGTGTGTAGGGCGTGGAAGAGGATAACGCAGCAGGTGGGTTTTTGTGCCTGTAGTGGTGAAACTCGGATTTGCTGTTCAGACGGAGACGCTAAGCGTCGAACGCTAAACGCTGAACAAAAATTGTAACTGCGGGATGTTTTGTTTTTTTTTCAGACGCTTTTTGTTGCGTTTTTGACGGTTTTCGAGCTCTCGCCAGGCGACTGAAGACCAGCGGCCTGTCTCATAAAAAGCTTTCAGGGAAGACGGGGACGCCGTAAGATGTTAGACGCTGTCCACACAAGGAAGCCAAAAGGTCAAAGGCTGAATGGCAAATATGGCGGCAGGATGCGGCATATCTGCGGGTTCCGGTCAGGTGCTTGACCGTTTTCGAGCACTCACAAAACTACTCAATGCGGACCGCAAGTTGGTCTGGTTGAGGTCAGAATGCCGAACACTTATTGGTTGATCAAAAAAGAAATTGTGGGTAGACCTGAAGGCATCTAGCATTGAGGTCTACCCACTATCACTTTCAATCACAGCCAATCAGAGATCGGCGTCGTTCTGACGTCACCGCTTCTCCTACCAACGTTACTAGATAACCTCAGCTGTGGAACTCCCGCGGAAGGGGTACCCTCCCTCACTCACTTCAATCCGCCTCCCGTCATTCGAAGCGCCATCTAGATTTTCGTTAACAAACTGTGTGTTCCACAGAGTACGGTGGAACGCCATCTCGACGCTGTACTTCCGAAACGTACGAATACCATAGAATACACTGCAGTTACCAAAACAGCCGTCCGGCGCGTGGAACGACGGGAGCCGAGTCTTGGATGAGTGAGGGGGGGGTACTGCTCGTGCATACAGCGTCTATGAGCAGTTCCGTAAATGAGCTAATCTAGTAACGTTGACTCCTACGCAAGAAGCAGATGACTTGCTCTCCACATAGTCTGGTGGTTTTCGACATGAGCAACGTTTAGGAGTAGACGCTGGTCTCCTCAAGATATCAGACGCTGTCCACGTAGATACGCTACGCGTTGAACATTAAATGTTGAATGGCTAATATGGCGCCTCGTTTCAGCTTAAGTCCATGCGCAACCGACGCTACTTGGTAATGGGACCATTCAAGTAGCGACGAAAGCGGAAGTCACTAGGCCTTTTCTGTTCATGACTGATTCAACGATGATAGAACACGTACAGCAACATCACGAACCCCATGATAGTGCGCGTTTGAGGCTGTTTGATTGGTTTAATTAGCTCGTAGCGTCGGCTGTGTCTGGACTTAAGCTGGAACGAAGTATAGATGACAATCATAAGGCATCAATAAGCTCTATTTAAACATTTGGACGCGTACAGTTGTTATTCCACGGCTCTACAAAGCTTCTTGCATTTCATCCTATAGGCCGCATTGAAAAATTTAGATGTTTCTGCTTTTCTTGACAAACGATCGTAATGTTCCCGAGGACCCTAATTGCCTGGGTATCATAAAACGTCAATCAATTATCATTTTGATATTTTCCTTGGAAAATGTTTCTTCCACTGAATGTCCCAGAAAGCTGGCCATGTGTAAGAGGCTGTCTACGCAGAGACGCTAAACATTAAAAGCTAAATGTTTAACGGATGATTTGGCGGCAGTATGGGGCGTTTAGGCCACTTCGGACGCGCTCCCTGAAAAACGTTAAAATTTTTCGAGAGGTTGAAACGTCATATCCGGTCGACAAATCTGACTTTCCATAAGCATACAAGCCTTCTCTTGTTCAAAAGATTACGGCATTGTGACTTTGTTGCGACATCCTGGGGACACTTGCAACGCGCAATAGGCTATCATGCCGAGTGCGTTTTATGCGTTTACTATTTTTGTACAGCACCAAGGCGCCATGAGTCTGTTTCAAAAGGTCCTTGTTCCACCTCTATATCCCTATAAACCATCCATTGTCAAAAAATAAATCTTGTTTTGGTTGCTAGCTTCCTCAATGTTGCTGAATCGGTTGTGTAAAGATGACACTTCGCCGTAGAACAACAGCAGTCGACAAAATATAATTGAGGTGTGCAACGCTCGATATACAGGCTGCTTTTTTTATTTACAGATTGTTTAAAAAAAAGCCGTGAAAGTTACACTAATGCGGTTTGTGCAGGTGAGTTATACGGCCAGGGGGACATGGTGTAGGAGGCTAATCGTAACAATCAGTGATTGTAATGATTTAAAATCAATGAAATGATTGTAAATCTTTGGTGGGTAGCGCTGCGAGGCGCGCTACTTACAAAAACATTTTGACAAACAGTAAGAGAAAGTATGGGCGTTTGCAAGACGTCGGGAGACTTTTGATGCCGTTAAAAGTGAAATATTATTGGCAGTTGATTTTAGTAAAAATTACACCATGCTCTAAATAAGAGTATGTTTACAAAATATCTCATAAGACTTTCAGCCTCTCCACTCTGGTGAAGAAGGAAGACCAGCGAAGTTGTACTATGGTGGGAATGAAGTAATTGCCGACAGCAAATCGGCAAACCAAAGTGGGGAGGCTGAAAAAATTGCCGCCATCTATGAGCGATGGCGTCAACCAGAACAACCGGCAAGCCGATTGTCAGGTTGCCGCCGTTGCTCATAGATGGCGGTAGTATATGAGAGTTTTGTGCCATCATTTGTTTGCTGGCGGACACGATCCTGGGGAAACAAGCCCTGAACAGCTCCGCCGTAAAAATAATATTTATCTTGCGAAAAAAATCGATTTTTGAAATCTACGCGTACAGATTGTTCCATTAGGGTCATAGGAGAGAGGGTAATAGAGAGAAAAAAAGGCCCTCCCCCTCTCACCCGCCGTCGTCTGCTCCGCCGACTGGGCAGCACCTAGCAAACAAACTCTGTTTAAAATTGTGTCATTTTGGAAATTTCAAGCGCAGATGCGCAGATTTTGGTATGCCAGTTATCGTGTGATACTATGGTAGATAAAAAAGACTAACAGGGTCCAATTGCGCTGTTACCTGCGTGCAAATTAAAAAAATAGAGAAAACTGTGTCAGATTGGGCGGTCTCTTCGGCGAAAAGTAAATCTGGTTGCTGTACCTTTTTACTATACAAAGTTCGTACTGGCGTAGGCCTTTAGCGGCCACGAGTGGAAGTCTGAAATAATAAATAAAAACGTGCTCTCCTGCCGCAATACACGCAGTAGTTGAGGGTAGTACTGCCGGCTGACTCAACTGCTATTTAAGTAACGGAAAAAAGATATGCTAGTTGATCATTTACCGAAATAGAACAACAGAGAGCTATAGGCTGATTTTAGAGTAACCACAACTATTCTAAGAACGCGAACCACTTCATAACGGCAGCCACGAGCGAGAGTTCCGTGTTCCGTACTGCCCGCCGTTACAGCCCAAAGATGGAGAATGGCAACCTCCCGGTTTGTCGTCTGCTAGCGGAGTCGGGCGCGTGCCCTCTCTCTCGTTTTACCCCGCCGAACCCGCTGAATTTCCCGGATGTATGGAGAGGGCGCTGCTGTCGAACAAAATGGTGCCACCCAGAGAGCTCTAAATGGAATGGTCTGCGAAGTTGCTGGGTACCGTTCAACTGGCAACAACGAGCAAGGGCTCTCGTGACGTCATATGCTGTATCGGACGACGCTCCCTCCTCCACGGCGTTGCGAGTTGATGATGGTTAGCGTCTGCGCTTTGGCGGATTGTGGTCTGGTTTAGGCTATTTGGGGCATGCGATGGACGGTGGGGAGAATCGGTGATGTGATGTGGGGTACAATAACACCGCGAAGAAATTCAGCAGGGCGACATCTCATACGCGTCTGACCAAAAGTCTCTTCGACCGAAGCGAACGCTCGCTCCTGCCGTTGACGTTGTGCTAGAAAACAGTTCGCACAGGGACTGCAAACAAAACCTTCCATACCATTCTGCTTGTGAATCGGCATCTGGGTTCACATGCCGGCGGATTGCGAAAGCTGCCGCCAGTGATGGTGTCCGCGAGGCGAAGCCGGGGGATCGAACGCGAACAGTGAATCGTCTCAAAGCTCGTGCTAAAAATCTTAAAACATTTTGCTGATCATTGCTTGTTTTGACAAGCTTGACAAGCTTGATGAATCGCAGACCATTATTTCCCACGGACGATCGTGACGGCCTTCGAACTGATTCTGACACTGGGTGAAGCAGGCTTGAGCAGCCTATGTGCTCATGCTCATACAAAATCTGACGACAGAACGAGATAGAGGACCAGTGAAGTGGCACTTTAGTGTCGGTTTGGCTTTTATGGCATTTCTACGATTAAAAATATCTTTAAAATTTCGGGATAATTTACTTGCGGCTTGAGGCTCAGTTTATTGCGACCTTTCAGAAAATATGTTTTGTTTAAAACGTTGAAATCGACGAATTTGCGATCCATTCAATTTAATGGATCGCCATATATGCTGTAGGTCAACAAATATGTCTGACATTCAGTCGACATTAACGCGTCACTGTGTTGTCGTTAAAGAAACCCTTGTCAAGAGGAAGAATGTATGGAGTTCTAGAAATAAATTCAATTGGGTTGGTCTAAAATATAACTGCACTTAATCAACAGCAATCTCTTGAGTCATTTTTTAAAACTGACACCTCTTCTCGGGAAAAAATGCTTGACCTTCAAACATCATTGGAGCTTCGAAATTCAACACGGAAGTGAAATTCGGCCAACTGATGCTCTACGGGTACCACACGCATGCGCACACACACACCCACACACATGGACACACACACAGACACGCACGTACACGCACACGTACATACGCACAAGCGTACACACACTCGCGCACACGCAAACAAAAAGAACAGAAGATAAAAAAAATATAATAAAATATATATATATATATATATAAGGCGCGTTTGCAAGGTGATTGGGGTACGGTGGTGATTTGGGCCAGTTTGTAACAGTTTAACATGATGAAAAACCGCCTCAGATGATTGGGATTGATTGGATCTTGTTATAGTTTGTAGCGCCGTGTATAACCAATATGGCTGGCCTTGAGCCGACCTTGACGCGTCACTCCTCGAACCGTGGCTGCGAAACAGAAGCGGCCAAAGCAAGCAAACGCCGACGCGGAGCGCGAGTCCTTGGCGAAGTCGGCGCTCCGAGCGCCCCGGGCTCCCGCGGAGCAATTCATCATTCTCGATCAGACACGGGCGACCGCGCCAGGCGTGGCCAGGCGATGCGCCGACTACGCCGGATCAAATAGTGCCACGAGAACAAAAGAAAAAGAACTCGGAACAAAAAAGACCCAACCCATGAAACCAGTCATGCGAGCTTGGAAACTACCAAAACTGTGTTTACTTTGTGCGGGTGTCTGTTTAAGATAATTCTTTTCTTTTTTTTTTCTTTTTTTGCCGAAAGTTGCAGACGTGGGCGAAGGGAGAACGCAGACCGAAAAGCAGGACGAGTTGTGACACAATTTGGTTATTTATTCTCGTGTTAAAATGGTGTGCGCAAAATTTTAGTAAAAAGAAATGTGTACACTCAAAAAGAAAAGCCTCAGTTCACTTTCCCGCAGAACACGGAAACACGCGAGCTCAATATACAGGAAGCTGAATATAAGATGAGACATAGGACATTGGTAGGACATAGATAAGACAATGAGCATAAATAGAAAATAGTTAGGTCAATGATCACGATTTTTCACTTGCACAAGCGCACATCGCATTTTTCGGATGTGATGATACTCCGAGCTTTTTGGTTGGTTGGGATCCTTCTGTTAGTTGTAATTGGCTATCTACGTGATCTGCAAGATAAGAAAGATAGAGAGAGGGCTTGCGGAAGAGGAAATACTCAATGTGGGAGCCATAGCCTGAAGCAAGATGGACATCATTAGTTTGGGGGGGGGGGATGATAGAAGACAGTAAAATGAAAGACGTTTACAATACTCTGTAATGCCGAATTAGAGAGCAGCAGGTGGAGGAGGCGAGGGTAGGGAGGGATGGTATGCACCCCCTCCTCCTCTTGTGCTCCTCTCTCATTTAGCGGAAAATTTCTCTAAATTTCCCGCTAAATTTAGCGAAAAAAATTCCCCGCTAAATTTAACAAAAAAATATTTCCCGCCAAATTAGCGGGGAAATATTCCCGCTAAATTTAGGCGCCGTGTGATGTCACGAGGGTGATGTCATTAGGGAGTTGTCGTAGACCGCGTTTCCCCCTCGCTAAGCCCTCCACAACGAGGAAGCCACTACCGCTCCTACGCGCCAGAAGGCCTTGACTGTACGGTTCCGCAATCATAGCAGATTTAGTAGATTGCGGAGAGCGTTGCGGGACGGCGAAAACGGTCTGGAAACTCCCTATCATGGGAACGTCCCATAATGGAAGGCGCGGTTACGCCGACGCCGATGGTGACGACGACGGCGACGCCGACGCCGCTTGTGCTGGAAACGGGTGCCTAAGAGCTTCGCTTTAAATTGAGTGAAAATGAAAAAGGGAATTCTTTCGCCCCTGTCGACTTCGCGGCGACAAAACCGGACTGACGAGAGCCGAAAAATGGGATGACCGATAACACGGGTTGCACGAACCGATGTTGCAGAAGAGGTGGAATGCCACTAGCTTCCGTATTTTTCAAGGATTGGCAGGGTTCAATGATGTTGAAGCAAGCACAGCTCGCGGTATCCGAATTGTCTAAGTATCGATCACCAAGCACACTAGTACCAAGAAAAGTGTTTAACCCGAACCATAGTGCAATATGGGCTAGGCATCCAGAACTCCTCTAAGAAGAAGGAAAGGGGGGGGGGGTGAAGGTTTTTTTGCGGACATATTGTAGATGCTGTTTCCTACAAAGGGGCGGTAGAGCCTGTCTACGCTGTTTTAGAGACCTAGCGTAGAACGATTCGGAGAGGCCAATCGTTGCTAGTCCGTTTGACTGTTCCTAACAACGCTGGAGTCCTGCGTTATACAATACGGGAAAAAGAACTGACAGACAACATTGTATACTTCGTTTCGACCTGAAGGCTGAACTCCACGGAGGCGAGATTATGTGAGAATAACTGGCGAACGCCGCCCGACGGCACGCTTCGCTTTGCAGCGCTGCAGTGGCAGCCACTGATGTCGATTCCACGCGCAGAATAAAAGCCGCCGGGCAAAGTTGGTGGGTTATTCACCCGGCATATTCGTCCCATGGAGTTCAGCAACAGAACGCCAACCGCAACCGGCGCTACAAGCTGATGGACCGTCGGCAACATCCATTATGACAGTGTTTATGATTCTTTGTGAAAAAACGACGCCAGACCAATCATGGCAGAAGGCGCAGTAACAGCTATGACGTTAACCAAAAGTTGATCATTAACATGGCGTCACGACTGCCGACCGCTGTTCACAAACAAACCACGTTATGTCACAGTATGGGCTGGGCAATCGAAATTCGTGTAGGCGATGCGCGCATGCGCAGTGCCGTGGTAACCACGCTGCGTAATGGTATCTTCAATCTCTATGTCTATTTACTGGATCGCGTTTTGACAGCTCTGCCTATGAACAGAATGCAGCGTGTACATCACTTTGGTCGAAGTTATATTATCTCCGCCATCGCAGTAACCAGATGACGCTTTGGCGATGGCTACCCATAAAATAGCCATTAAAGGTCTAGTACACTGTACCGTAGGTGATATTTCGTATGACTGAAGTTATTCGACGTGATCTCATGGCGCGACGGCGTGGACTGTAAGCCCATCTTTGAGGACCAGACAGTTCTACAGCGCCTGCAACGCAGGGGAAGCGGAAACATCTCGCATCAAAGCAGACGCCGTACGGCGTCTACGGCTTTCGATATTCTTTGATGCTACTTTCGATGCGTTCTGTACTGCTTTTTCACGGTGCTGCTATTTCGATGAGCTTTCTGGATATAAAGATCAGGCACCGTTCACGCCGGAGTTTAAACCGTATGTTTCGTCAGACAGTTCAGTAAAGCAAATATCACCCCTGGCTGTGCCCTATGGCCTGCTATAACAACAAAACGCTGTCTGCCATGGATGGATGATATGGCTACCAATACGGTGAAACAGTAATATGCTCTAACAAAAAGATGGCCGCCGGTTATTTTCAATGTAGATGGAGCAAAACCTGTGCAGTAAATAGTACAAGAAGACAGTGGAGACTACATCGATGATTCGTGAACAGATATTGAAGAAAAGAAGGGGAAGGTTGGTGAAAGATTGAGATGCACCTAGAGTATTTTAGTGACGACGCCCCTTAAATAAAGTGCCCTTACAAGTAGGGCATATCTTGCGGCAGATTAGAGCAGGCAGGAGTATTGCTACAATGATGTAACGTTAAGACACTATCACTTGATGAGTTTGACCGGCTGCCATGGCGAACTGCGCGCACTTACGCGGAGCACTTATTCGTTGCTTCCGCAGGGTTGCGATGATACAGAGACGCCGAACAACGCTGGCTGATTGAAAAAAAAAAAGGTAGGTGAGCCTCGGGCGACGGCGCGGGGATTATATTCACTATCATTTTAATCGAAGCAATCAGAGCTCGGCGTCGTCACAACCTGTGCTGCACCAAAAAGCAGACTACTTGCTATGCGCGATTTCACTGATCCCAATACTCGTATTCACCCCCAATATTCCGGCTTCAGGGTGTAGATAGACAGGTGAAGCGAAAGGCCACATGACTTACGACCGGTGTGTACCCCAGGTTTCTCTTTCCTGTGGCGCCATCTATGGAGAACCGCGAAATATCACTCCGGGTAGCCGACCAAATTAGGGCGACCGGTGGCGACTATTTCGCTGACGGAATTTTTTCTTCTCGCCGCAGCGCAAAATCACCAATGTCTGATAATTTGCTACATAACAGATGATGCACAATCAGGTCACGGCGCTGGTAGGCTATATGAGCCGTTTCCCGCTGTCTATCTTACGCCTGATTCCGACGTAAAACGTCCGACTCTCATGGAACGTTACTAATTTCCCCTTGATGTCGTAAAGTCCGGCCTCCGCCGTTGCTAATTCGCATGACGGTCGCATTGAGATATATGTAGTTGCGCATCATAGATTGTCTTCAGATTAGTTTACGGAGACATGTACATTTTCAAACGCCCGTCATCGCCTCTTCTCTCGGCAACCAAATCTCGTAAGAACATACTTTGCGCAGTTCACGAAATAATTCTCGCTTCCGTTTTCCTTGATGTGACAACCAGTATCCAGCCGCTCGATAGCTCCCTCACTTGGAGTATTGCTATGCTACAGCGGATTGGATTTGGTATGGACGAATAATGAATGAATAATAACGCCCGGCTGAATCATAACAGCGGCTGGTAACGCGCCACCCTGGCGCGGTGTCTTAACTCAATGTTACAGGATGATAGGGGCTGTATCTGAAAGGCTAGGAAACGGCTTTCCGTCCTCAAATTGTCAAACAGGCCGCAACGCAGCAGAATGACGCATCGCCTAATGTGATAATTTTCTCAAGACTTGCAGCACTCTGATTACATACAAAGATCCAGTCACTTGTAATGGATCACAGAGTAATTTGATTTAGCATCCTAAATACATTTTATTAAGTAATCTACAATATTTATCTTTTAGCTTTGGAAGTGCTTATTTTGCATATGAGAAATATTACTATGTTTCTCTCCCCTTTTCTAATGGCACCCTTTTTTCCACAAGTTTCCACCAAAAAATCGTCAAGCCAAGTCTTTGACAGCAGGAACGTCTATCAAAATTGAGTGGATTGAGAAGAAGATAATTGTAGTTGTTAATTCCGCAGTATGATACAATGATGGAGCTTTCTACAGGCCCATTTTCAAGCGTGAGAAAAATTTGTCCTTCCTGAAATCTTAAGTAATCGTAAGTAACGATTGCTTTCACTCAAAAAACAAATCAATCGCTTTTTCTTCTCAAACCAATCGAGTAGTCTACGTGAAAACTTTTTTAGCCTAAAAAATGATTACATCTATATTTTAGTCAGAGCTTACGGCGTCACAAGAACATCGGGGATATGGGAATACCACGTCAGTAAACAGCGCAGATTGTGGCCTTTGCTGAACAGACAACCAAAGCAACGAAGAAAAACTGTTACCGGGCAACATGGCACTGGCGCAGCCGGAGTCACTGCTCACGCCACATCATACAAAAGACGGTCCGCAAACACGAGTCACCGCACTAATTATCCGTGGTTCGAATGCCGCGTGTCAAAATTCTCTTAACGCTTAATTCATTGCCAAGCAGCACATTCAAAACCTGGATCTCGGAAATCCTGGTGTGTTAACCGCGTCAAAAAATGCGTCCCTCAATTTCCGCCTTATGACGTCGAAGTGTCAATGCCGTCGCCGGTCGTGATCATTGGCAGTGTTCCAGCAGCGGTGGTGGATATGGCAGACGCCTGTTCTGCCGCGATGCCTCTCCTGTGACAGCCCTGGACAGCTTCGGCGATCGGTATAATTTGAACGCTGCGGCGGCAAGTGACATCTCTGTTCGCGAAACCTTTTTTTGCCGGGTATCTGCATAACCGTCACGATTGCGACATCTACAGCGCGACGTTAGGCGTCTGGCGACCGTAATGAACTGCACTTCGGGACCACTATCGTCAGTGTAATATAAGCGGAAGAAAAAAATGAAAGTAATTTAGCGCGATTCTAAGTGTGCCTTTGTTGAAACTGCCGATATGATGCAGGCACCCGCGCTCGGTGGAAAGGGGTCTTGTGTGTGTGTGTGGGGGGGGGGGGGAGTGAGAGGCGTCCGCAGCGAAGGTGATCAGCATTACCGACGGATTCTTATCCACGTACGTTTTATCCTGGGCCGTTGCGTACAGTTGGGGCTTATCTGTTTTCCTTAGAGGACGAGAGCTCATTGTGAGTCTAGTGCGCAGCCGCGGAACAGGTGGCCGCCGGTGCCACTACCGCGCTGTATCGGCGGACACAATCAACGCTATCGACGCGACTGGGGCCAATGCAGGCAATAGCAAACAGGTACGGTCGCCGTGATGCTGGAAATGAACGGCGTTATGCTCAGGGACTCCTGCTGCGCTCGTGCATGATTTACCCTTCCGGCGTTTAGCCGTTGGCGACCCTGTCATCGCTGAAACGCCAGGGCATCAGGCAACACCCTGTATGGCGGGCGTATTTTACGTATTCAAATCATCTAGATTTAGCTGGAAACGTTTTCCCGCTGAACAACTGAAAAGAAATGTTTCCCGATGATTTAGCGGGAGATATTTTTCCTCTGCAATTAGCGGGACAGTTGTGACGTTATCTGACATGGTGTCACGTACGCTGCGACGATATTTTGAGTATCAGCATCGCTCTGAACTGGAGCGGTGCGGGCTAAGCTACGCCGAAGACCGAAGAACGTTAGAGGCTCCTCGTTTTAAAAATCTCTGGCAAACAGTGCAATATTCTGCTAAATTTAGTGCAAACAAACAAAGCGCTTTGGCCTCGTTGTGTCACGTGACGTGACGCGTACGTCACAGTGTCACGGGTGTCATGGCGTCCTGCCCAATCACAGTGTCTTACAACGCCGTCTGCTAAACATGGAGTTAGCGTTATAATCAAGCACCAGTGTAACTCATTCAACAATGTGCGCGGCGTCTTGGTTGTCACTAGTGAATCTACCAGACAGGCAAAAGCCGAAATGTTTTTTTGCTTCGCTTTAACTGTAGTACGGTATTGAAGTGAGACAACCGCAGGTGGAACAGATCGATGCCATTCAGTAAATTACTCATGTATCGCGCTGCTGAACTGCTGCTGTTTCTGTGACTTGGCTATCAGGGTGGTCATGGCGCTCTGGCGCTGCTGGCGTCCGGCGGACGTGCTGGTTTTCGTCAAACGGTTGCGCTCCCGTGACCATATTGTATCTGCGTGTTTCTCGTAACGCATTGTGCAACATCAGAGTCATGCTGATCATTACGTATATTTTCACTATAAAATTCGCTGCGCCAAACGCACCAGCCGTTGGCAGCACTCAAGGACGATGTTTTATGTGGACGTGGAGAACTGTATTGTGCTCAACATCGTCAGATGCTGATATTTTGAAACCCGCAATGAAAACAAAAAATAAACGCTCTCCGCTAAAATGGGGCAACACCACGGTTGTTGCATACACCACAGTCATCTTTTGACACTTCTTCGCACACTAGGGGGAAGGAGAGAGAGAGGGTTGGCCGAACGGCCACACCGCGGTGCTGCGTACTGTTTTCACGGCACTTTGAGGAGCTGGAGGCCTCCAACAAGACCAGATGAAGTCATCGCCGAAGTCCTGCCACCATACAAATTACCGAGTGCCCCGAAACGGAGCGCCAACCGAGCGGTCACTGGTGAAACGAGTTTCGAGAGGCGCCGAGTGCGGCTTAATATGCTCGCACGCTCTCGCTTCGCGATTAGGCCGTTCGGCGCTCTTTTCGCTCAATGCCGCACTCATGGTTGCGCGGCTTTAGCACTGGGAATGCGCAAGGCTCGCCACGACCTTGCAGTCTCTTAAGTTGTCACTGGCCATAAATCTGGCTGGGAAGAGATTAATCGCGATTGAACTCGAATTCCCCCGCCCTACACTGGCATGAAAGAGAAAGGTTCGCAGCGACAACGCGGTATTTGCAAAGATCTATGGTGCGTGGATACAGTGTTCAGGTGCGATCATTTAAAATTATTTAGAACCATTAAACCTGCGTTGTTTCTGGAAGTGAAGAAGAACCTCTATTTTCATCAATTCCCCGGCATTGACACGGAAACGCTGGGTGCATGCAGGCGCGCGCGTCAATTTCCCATTAATTTAGCAGAAGGAACGAGGGTGTTTCGTCACGTGACATCAATTTCCCCATGATTTTGGGGAAACTGAATTGTGTATGGGTCACTCGACGTCGGCCACATGTATCTAATTTCCAGTTAATTTCGTGGGAAACCGAATGGGTGCGTGCGTATGGGTCGAGACGACGCAGGTAACGTGACATCGGTTGTCCCGTCGATTTTGGCGGAAATTTAGTCAGTGGATATGGATCCATGACGTCAATAGAACGTCACGTAACCTAAACATCAATTACTTACCCCGCAAGGTTGTAGCGAAGCTCACGATCAACGGGCGGACGGGCAAATGTTTGGGATTCGGTGGTCTATTAAAAGCATTGCAAGTTTCAAAAACTATAAATTCAAGCAAATATTTTTAATAAAACGCGCTTTACTCTAGTTCAGAGCTTTTTACTGGCCTACGGCGTAGATATCCTAAAACCAACATCTTCGTCGTCTTGGTTTCTTGAGAAAAATTCGACGAAAGGCATGGGCGACTCTGCAGTGAAGAACGAGCTGCGCTGGTATACGACGCGTTATCGAGGAAACTTCTTCGGTTTCGGCTGCTGCATGATTGAGGGTCCGCATATTTATCGAGACTCTTGCCTGGGTTCCGCGATGAAAAAAAGATGCCTGTTTAACGCCGTACCGGGGGCTGTGCATAATTTGAACCGGAATTATTCTTTCCCCGAAGAAAAAGCAAAGCATCACCCGGATGTACCTCTTCTCTTAAACTCGCTTCGTTTTTCTTCGTTATATCGGCTATTTGTTGCTTTATTTTCCCTTTGCATTTGTTGGTTATTGTGTCTGGCATCTTAGCACCGCCTTTTGGTTTGTGCGTGTGAAACCAGAAATATTAGGGATAATTTATATGCAGTAGAAATAACAATTATAAGATATACCTCTGCCTGGAGTTACTTTTCATCACTTTTTTTAACGTTAGATCGGTGGTAAACGAACTTTCGATGCTTTGCTTGCTTTTGTGCGCTTTAAATATCTATAGGTTCTCAGGAACGAAATAGTCAGGACCAACAAAAACAAAATTACACTTCCGGAAGCTAGCTCGCAATGAGCGATCAATTGGTACTGAAATAACTCTTGCTTCAGAAATGCAATGCAGCCATCAATGATATATAGACTCAGTCACTTCATGCAGTCACAGTCTTGCGTGACGTTTCCTTGTGACGATCGCCATATTAAATTTTTGACCCTTACCCTCGAGCAGAAACGAAAAGTGACTAAATTACACGTTATTTGCGCAATTGGAGGGGCTGCGAGAAATTCAAGGGACATTCACGAGTTACTCAGTGCTGAGAGTAAGAACACTGAACAACGAAGAAAAGACCGCCGCCTAACTTACTGTCCAGAGACTATGCTTACTTCGGATATAAGAATTGAAGCTCGGTCGCCCAGTCCATACGACTACTTTTAGTGTGCACCGGCTATGCATTTCATTGATCTGGTGCTTCATCGTCCAAGCCTATACTGGCGAAACGTACCACGTCAACAGTCACGGGGAAAATGTATAAAGGGTCCAGGGTAGGGACCATTAAAAACCGCTCTCGTCTGCTAGTCGGCCCGCGGTTGAAGAGCAAAAAAGAACAATTTTGGAGCTAAGCGACCTGTTAATTTTTTTGAGAATTTTTTTCTTTTTGTTTTTAGGGGAACTTATGCTTTTTCGAGCTCGAGAGTCAAATCTAATCATTGCTGCCGCAGACCATCATGGAAGCTCACGATAATTCCCTATAAGATGGCCGCTACTTGTCGAACCACTACCTAGAACGCACCTGGCGGCAAGACTACGAAGCTCTAAAAAAAAGGTCAGAACAACTAAACAAATAGGGGTTGCCAGTATGTAGAGTTGCTGTAGTACATCTGACCCTCCAACCTACCGCGGCCTTTGGTCATCGTTCACTAAGCCATTCCCGATCCAGAGCTGACCCATGCATGTCTCGTTTTTCTGTGCGTGGCGGCACTCGCCAGATCTCGTCAACAAGGCTATACCGCATGCGTGGTTGCGCCACGGACACTTCAACCGCGCGCTTCTGCCTGACTGGCCTGACACGATCGCCGCTCACCGCGATATCACGTAGCGATCGAGGAGGCGGTAAATGGGCGCGTCTGGCGCAGTTTGCCCAGCACTCGCTACCGGCTGGAAATATCGGCCTAGAGCCGACCACGTGATCGCACTGCTGTCGACGCCCCCTTGTGGCCGGCACCGCTTGCGTTGGGATTGGTGAGGGCTTAGCCGGGCGTGTTCTATGCCGTGGCGCTGTAGAGCCTTTTTTCACCGCGTAAAGGAGCATTCGATGGGAGGAAAAAGAAAGGAGACGAACAGGTAAGGCTGTGCGGTAAATGTGTTACAGCGGAACTGATATGCCTTGAAACTGATGCCATGGGTTTGCTTACGGTGTTTATCTAGTATAGCGCTGCCATATGGTGAGCTGCTTTTAATGTTTAGAAAAAAAAACTTACTTGCAAACATTTTCCAGCAAAAAAAAAAAGCGAAACTAGTTTTTGATTTTGAAAACAAATGGTGAGGAACTATGTGTACTTGCATGGTGGAAGAAGTCGGTGGGATGCTTCGTGATTTTCTTTTTTTTTTTAGGACGTTCCACTTTCCTCTATGTAGCTGCCAATGCATTCAGGGGTTATTTGCATGTGCTGGGTGTATATCTCTGTTATTGTTATGTCGTTTGTTATGACATATTGGTAGAATTCCCCTCTCTCTCATATCTCTCTCTAATTCACCCCGACTTGAGACGTTTCCAATAATGACAGAAAAAAAAATAGTTTATAAAGTAGAGCTACACTAATGAAATTTAAGCATTTCATGTAAGCTAAGCAAGCAGCCATTTTCTGGCCATTTTTTTTTATTTAATCGCCTTCGCTCGAAAGACTATGTGAGTGGGACTCAAGCAACACGTAAGTAAATAAAACAAAGGTGAAATCCTGATGTATTTTAGAACGTATTGGGTGAAGAGAGTTAAGAATTTTGAGCACATTTTTTTATTGGTAGACGCACCTTGGTGCAGAACTAATAGAAAACCGAAACGACGAGAGCGACGCAGTAACATGCATGCGCGGTCTTGCTTTAATCGTTAGAGCTGGAGCCTTTCGCTAAATTCCCCAAGCATCAAAAGGGAATGTTAGGGGAACGTAGGGGCACGCGCTGCCCGTGTTCGCCTTCTTTGTGGAAAAGATTCCGAAGTGACATACTTCAAATAGAGCGTTTGTGGAACGCGCGTGCAGAAAAAAAGCCTTTGTTTTAAATGTTTGTTTCGAACAATTAGAGCTGAAGACATACCAGCACGCTCATGCGCAACTCCCATTACGGCGTTACTTTTTTAATGCTCGGGTAATTCGGCAAAGGACAATTAGCATCCATTTCTGAAGATGTGAACGCACCGCATACATTGCGTGTTTCAAGCAGAGAATCGGGCGTTTGAGGGAGTCAAGGGTCGCGCACCTGTTCAACCAGACATACCTTCCTCTAGAATTCTATGTCGTCATTATCCGACGCCGAGACCCATGTCGTCACTGAGCGCTCGTCGCGGGCACGCCATTTCGAGTAGCATGTTGCTATCTTCGGATCCTTTGCAATTAATGCCCCTTTAAGGCAGCAATGCAGCA